>APFE030752840.1:0-15716 GCA_000404065.3 Pinus taeda
AAATGTAGGTTCTTAAAAATGAAAGCTTTAAAATTTTGCGTTATGGATGGAAATCTGCTTTGGAAAAACCATGAGGGTATCCTATTAAACTGTTTGATTGAAAATGAGGCTAACAAGATCATGCAAGAATTTCATGTAGGAGATTGTGGGGGACATTTGTATTGGAAGTCCACTGTGGATAAGATACTGAGAGTTGGTTACTATCGGCCCACTATTTTCCCTGATGTCAAGAAATTTACCACTTCATGTCATAAATGTCAAGTGTTTGAAGGAAAGAGACAGTTATTTCCACTGCCTTTAAGGCCTATTGCAACAGAGAGACCATTTCAGCAATGGGGTTTGGATTTCATTGGAGAAATTAATCCCTCATCTTCAGGCCAACATATATGGATTCTAACAGCTCTACTTCACTAAATGGATTGAAGCAATCCTATGTAGACAAGCAAATGATTCCACTATCATTCAGTTTCTTGAGACCAATATCCTTGCTAGATTTGGATGTCTTGATAAAATAATAACTGACAATGCTCCTGCCTTTAGATCTAAGAAGATGGTCAGCTTCTGTCACAAATTCCACATTACTTTGGGCCATTCTACTGCATATTATCCCCAAGGAAATGGCCTTGCAGAATCATCAAATAAAAGCCTTGTAAACATGATAAAGAAGGTGTTGGAAGAGAACAAAAAGAATTGGCATAAGAAACTTGTTAATGCCTTATGGGCAGATAGATTAACAACTAAGAGATCAATTGGGGTCAGCCCATATGAGTTAGTCTATGGATTAGAAGCCAAATTTCCTTCATCACTAGGGACCCCTGTTATGAAACTACTTCAAGAAAGTCAAGCTGAGCCCAATGATATGCAAAGGAGGGTGAATCAAATTATATGTTTGCAGCAAACCAGAGACCAAGTTTATAACAGAGTTCAAATCTTACAAGAAAAGATCAAGAAAGCTTTTGACAGAAGGACCAAGGGTGAGGACTTCAACATAGGTGACAAAGTACTCAAGTGGGATTCAAGAAGGGAAAATAAAGGAAAACATGGAAAGTTTGACTCCCTTTGAAGGGGACCATTTCTCATCCAAACAGTACAAGGAAATAACACCTACTTTCTCAAGAATCTTGATGAAACTGATTTGGATGAAGGTCCTGTCAATGGCAAGATGCTGAAACACTACTTTGAATACCTTCCATGAGTGCAGCATGGCTGCCCTTGTACATAATTATATAGTACTTTCTTTAAAAAACATGTGAATAACTTAATTTGTAGGATCTTGCAGAAGCAGGAAAACGCTGTACTTCAGCAAGTTTTATAAATATGACAGTCTACAATTTTGAGGTTTCAAGGATGAAAAACTCCAAGTTTTGAAGCAGTAGACAAAGGGCCAAGGCATGCTGACCTGCTGTTCTTGGTCTTTCAAAAAGAAAAACCATCCACACGTGGAGCCACTGTTGGATACCTATACAATTAGGTTTCATATTTCATTATTGGCAAATTCAAATGCCAAATATGCTCTACTTTGCTGGTACAAAGATCCCATATTTTCAAGGAAAGGCAAGGTGTATACATGCCTTCATGTTTATTAAAATTTTTATGGATGGTTCAACAGTCTAAACTGGGTCATGCCATGTTTCAATTTTCTGTTGTAGAATAGAGAAAGAAGTCTGTCCAAACTGTTTAATCTTGGCAGACCAGTAGTTAGGCAGAGAAGCTAAGGTTCCCAACTGCTTAATCTGGGGCCTTGGAAGAAATAAGGGTAGTACTAGATAGGACATCAAAGGAAAAAGACCAATGGAAAAGAAAAGGCACTAAAGGGTCTGCAAAGTCTAAGTGCACCCTCCAAGAAGAAACAAAAAATGCTAGACAAGTAGATGGGTAGGTAGATGGGGTTGCAGAAATGGACAGCCATCACCAATTGGCCTATTAAGTGAAAAAACTTATCTCACTCAGGGTGTGGGCATCAAAGGAAAAAGATGGAAGGCAAGCACTGGAAGCATGTCTAACTTCCCCAGTTTCCCCAAGGTCATTCCTTACTAACACCCCCAAGGGCCTTAAGACCTGCTCAAGTGTCCAGTTCCAATCCATGTAATCACAAACCACTTGGTCAAAACATGGAGTTCAAGCATGAAAGGAAGCCACATTTCTTGTGTAAAAACATCATTTTCCATCATTCTTCATTTATCCTCAATACTCTAAGTTAAGTTTCATTTTGACTTGGCTTCACCCCTTCATTCACCTCACAAACCATATTAATCACTAGCCTATAATTTGGCTCCCTGACTTCCCCCTCCCCCAAGTGCTATAGCCATATCCCTTCCTTGGGAAATATTAACCCCTCAAGGGTTAGTATTAGCCCTAAACCCTCCTAAACAGCTATGGATTCAAGAAAAACTATGGTTAAAGGGAAAAATCACTTTCCCCGCCCTCATTTACCCGTTTCCCCCTTTCCTCTGCCCTAAACCCTTTATTATAAAGTTTGAAATAAAAAGCTTTTTAATAAATGCGCGCTTAATAAACCTGAAAAACCCATAACCTAAGGTTCTAAACCCACCCCGCGCCCATTTATTAAACGTTTATTTTATTAATCGGGCGGGTCCCGTGTTAATTAAAGCGCCGGCATATCCCGATCGCCGCCAACCGTCAGATCTCCCGCCTCGCCATCCTACGGTGGGCGGTCGATCCGCCAAAAAAGCTGCCCGACCTTTTGCGTGTGGGGGATGGGCGGTATTGCCGCCGTACCCTCGCCATGCGTCAGGCGCTGGGGTTGTTCGCTGCCCCCCCCTCCAAACCACTTACTGCCTAAGGGCCTGCCGGGGAGACCGCTTACCGCCCTACCCTCCACGCTGACGTCACGCCCCCGTCAGCATGACGTCACCCCGCTTTTCCGCCGCCATGCCACCACGTAACCCTTGCCCTCCACGTCGCCCTGTCCACCCTGCCACCGTGCCAGTGCCACCTGGGCACCCACGTCACCTTTTCCGTACCTGGGCCCATGATGGCATCAGCATGACGTCATCACAAAAAGGCGCAAATACACCCAAAATGCATAAAAAGGCCTAAAAACCGTTATTTTTTTTATCATTTTCTGCAAACAACCCGGAGCTCTGCTGAAAACAAATTCAATTTCCAACGGTCAAAAGAAAAAGTCATCTGCCAAAGTTGTTGCTGCCTCCCTTGTCAACCCAACCGCATGCAAATCAACCAGTTCGACCGGCGTAAATGCCCCGTACCCCATTAAACCAGGTATTTTGCCGCAAGCACCGTCTTGTCCACTGTTCTCCATAAAATTATGTTTTCCTGCTTAAGCAACTCGGTTAAGGACCCACATTGTTGAAATTCACCCATAATAATCTACCTAAGAAAGCTCTGAAACCCCTGCACGAAAGAAGTCCCAAGGAAACCCGTCACCCGTGGTAAAATATACCTATTTTTCACAAAAAGCAGCTAAAGAGCCAAGCTACAGGAAGAAGCAACTGAGTTGACATTTCCCTCACTTCTGCTAAAGAACTCCTCTGCAATTAACCAGCTAACCAGGTCAAAAACACTCTGCTTCCTCAAAACAGAGTGCCCCACAGATTGAGTAAGCCTGTGACAGCCTCCTTAAAACTGCCAAAACTGCTCACTCCAAACAGAGAGCAGCAGACCATTCCTCAGAACTCACACCAAGCTTGAAACACAGTAAAACCACTAGCAAGACCAAGACAATGGCTACTCCAGCTACTCTGGATGTTCTGCCTATAAATCAACCCAACAGAGAGCTAGAAGCTATACCTTTGGTGGACAGTGATGCCCTCATCACAGACTTTGTGGCAGAGAGAAACCATTTGAAGACATACTGCCAATTAAGAAACAGTCACTTGGATAGCAGTGACCTGTATGGGGTCTGGAAATCTAATCTACCCACCTACTTTCTGCCTTCTGTCAACATATTCCCTGAAATCATCCACCTATGTGCAGAGAACTATGACCAAAAACTCAGGGCTGTGAAGTCTCCATCTGGGAGAATCCTCTTCTATGTAACTCCAGACTCCATCAACCAGATGCTCAACTACAAACAGACCCAGTTGCTATACCCCTTCTCCATGAACTATTTGTTGGATGAAGGCTCCAGACTTTCTGATTCAGACATTGTTGCCATAGCTAGGAAATTCATGAAGGCAGACTGCCAGCCCTCTCGGCCACCTCCTTTCTCCTATGAAGATTTCAAAGAAGTTGGCAAGCTACTGATAGACATGCTGACCTCTGTGCTAGGGTTCACCACCAACAAACATGTTGATATAACTGTGCTGGTCATGCTCTCTGCATACAGCTTGATGAAGCCCCCTGCTATGAAATACAACTATGCCAAGTACATTGCCAATAAGATACATGATCAGTTGACCAGGCTGGACAGGGAGGCAATATTCAGATATTCCTCATACATTTATCACTTATTCTTATACTACCAGACAGATAGCTTCCAGTGCTCAATCAAGAAGCTAGACTCACAGGGTGAGAGAAGGTCTGTGATCGTCTGGTCTTCAGTCTTCCATCAAGTACAAAATTCCCCTTACTCTTACTGTGAATTCATTGATCGGTTTGTATATCCAGTTACATGCCTCTTGAAGAGGACACCTCCTATCAGAGTGTCCAAGGATATGCAGAAGATCTTGCAGCTATCCAGAAGCTACAAGATTGGTGATTGGTACTTGTACCAAAACCACACTGTCATCAGAAACTATGGCTGTGAGCTCTGTCCCTACAGGCTCCAAAAGTATGTCCCTATGAGGCTATTTGCCCTGGAGTATTATAGACAGCTTATAAACTCCAACCTGACACACTTTCACAGTGCCAAGAAGAAGGCCAACCTGAAGTTCAGGGATCACTTAGGCCCATTCACAATCAACGAAAAAGATGGTTGGCAAGAAGCTGACCAAATACTAGGACAACAGCTCAAACTTAAGAGAAGCTTCTGGTGGGTCCCTTATGACCCTGAAGGTTTCATCAGTGCAAGGAGGGTTAAATATAGGCTGCTGGCCTATAACATGCCCCACTCCCTCAAGTACAACATTTCGCTAATCAAGATGAATGGGTGCCTGAAACAATAGTAGAGGAATTGACTCAGGAAGAAATAATGGAGCAAAATGTAAGGGACTTGGAAAAAACTCTTGACTTGGACTCTTGTGAACAGCTCTTCAAGCAACCAGTCCAAGTAGGAGAAGGTACCTCTACTGCCCCAGCTACACAGGACATCCAATAGGCTCCAACAACAACAACGACCACAAAAGGAAAGGAGAAGATGGATGAACAACAGGAGACAGAAACAGGGCAGCCTAGTACTTCCAAAGACCAGCAATCAGGACAGGCCCCTCCCCTGCAAACTGAACAAACTCAAAACCCAATTTTGCAGACCATTCTAAATGATGAAAGAGGGAAGAAGAGAGATAGAGAAGAAATCACACCTCCCACAGGGTCATCACAGCAACTAGAGGCCAAGAGGCCGAGGGTAGACCCTCAAGCTGAAGGAGACATAAGTGAAGATCTGGCAGAAAGCCAAAGTAGGGAAAAACAGATGAGCCAACAGACTGCCACTAGCTCATTTCAGCTAGAACAGGCTCAACAACATAACGTGGAGGTGTCCTCCTCCAGACAGCAGGGTAAAAAGATAGCCACAGTTAAAGAGGGCTTCAAGGAGATAAAGGCACAAAATGAGTTGCTAAGAGTGCAGCTCTATGAGCAATTCTTGAACACAACCCCAGCCAAAAAGCAAAGATTAATCGCTGCCTTTGATTTCAAGGAAGAAAAGATTATCTTCACTCATCCAAAGCCCAAGGTTCCACACCCAAAGACCACAACATATTATTACAAAACTAATCTAGAGGTCTTTTCCAAAGACATACACCCCATGGACCAAATTGAGTTACACAAGCAAACTGGGGAGATGGTGTATGCAACACTTGCTGATAAGGCAATGCTGGCCCATCAGCTAAAGGAGTCCCTAAAAAGCACAAACAGACAGCTTGATTTGGAAAGGCTGTCCTCCTTCGCCAAAGATAACAGAATAAAAACTCTGGAGGATATAATTATTGATTTGGGACATGGTCCCAAAGATCCAAAGGGTGTTAGAGCCCTTATGAAGAAAAAGGAGGATGATATAGCTGCATTGAGGAAACAGGCAAAATTGCCTCCTACCATCCATCCTGACATAGCAGAGCTTGCACAAGAATAACAGGTGGACAATGCTATGGAGCTGCTCCTAGTCATGAACCAAAGGATACTGCAGATGGAGGTAGAGCTAGAAAAGGCTATACAGGACAAGCAAGGGGAATCTGCCTCCCAGCCACCTCAAACCTCAACAAACCTTCAATCTGCCCCTCCAGCACAAGTAGCAGCAGCCCCTCCTATTGCTCCAGCACCTACCATAGCCACATCAGCAACTGGAGCAACACTGGAAGCCACAGCAGCAGCAGAATCCAGCCTGGGCATGGAAGAATTAATGAAAGCTGTTAAAGAGCTGGAGAATCAAGTCACAGAAATAAATATTGCCAACGAAAAACTGGCCAAGCTGGAGGCCAGTTATGACAAGTCAAAGATGACTGTGGCATAAAAAAAAAGGGAAATAAAGGCCTTGGAGGCCAAGGTAAAAACTCTAGAAAAAGAGTTGATGCTAGGCAATACCCTAGCAGAAATAAAAAAGATTATTTGGGCCAAGATTGGCTAATTTATGCAGGACCAATGGAGGTCCATTCAAGCAATTTTTGAACAGGTGGAGCTGATAGAGAGAGCTCATGTAGAGATTCAGAGAGCCAGGACAGCCCTGGGAATAATGCCTGAGCAGGCCACCAAAATGATTCACTTTCTGAATAACCGCACTAGGGAATGATTGGCTGCTCTACAAATAGCCAGTAGAACAGACACAATCCTCACTGCCAAAAAGGTACCAACATTGAGGAATTTCACTCAGACACTGGAAAGGAAGTGTCAGGAAATGAAGGTTGAAATAGATGAATTCAGAGCAAAAATGGCTATTTTACAGGATAAAGGACTACCAAGCTTAGTGACTGGTACATGACAACTGCTGTCATATAATCAGTATATGACAAGGGTCAACAACTATGTTGAAAACCAGATCACAGCATCCAGCAGCTCCACAGGAGAAGCAGGGCCTCCCTCTTGGCAAACCCTCTATGACAAGCTGGAAAATCTATTCTTTATAGAGCATGAAATTAATCATCTGTTTGAGGTACCTCCTAATTTTTATAGACACACAAAGGCAGATGAGACAGCGGTTAAAATGCGAAGACATCAGTTACCCCCAGCTGATTGGAGGCAAGCAATGTTGGAAATTTTGCCTAGATAACTCCACTTTGCTTTTTTTCCTTTTTGGAGAAAGATCAGCATACAGGTCAGCATAAAGGTCAGCAGGCAAGTTAGCATACAGGTCAACAGGCAAGTCAGCATACAGGTACAGCAAACATCATACAGATGACTCAGCAATCCACTCAAATATCAGGCCAAAATTAACGCAGCATTTAAAGCATTGCTACCGCCTATTTTTCACAGCCGAAAGTCAAATCTGTCTGACAAAGGAATGTCGGCTATCTCAGCATTTAAAGTTACATTTATGTGTCATTTACTTTTTGTAAGAGAGTTGGTGGTTCAATTTATTGCACCATAACTCTCCACTAAGATATTTTATACCCTATTTTTGTATATATATATTCCCTCAGATAACGCATTGAGCATCGGTTGTAATACAATTCTTCATGAAGAGCTCTGATGTATACTGAAGACTTTTTGATAATAAAATTTCTGATGGAGATTGCTGGTTTCAATGCTGTCTAAGATGGATATGTAAAGCTCTGTGTTGTTGCAGAATTCCTGTGTCATTTGCTGAATCAATAAGTTTCTCTTAACTATGTGTGTGTTTCCTGTTTATTCCATAATTTTGTGCTTTCATAATTTTAGTAAATAGAGAAAAAGAATAGCCTAGGATTTGTTCCAAACACCCTATGCTCAATCTCTATTTCTAAATATGTTTTCTGTTGGATTAGCCATAGATATGAATTCTTTATTTCTCATGTCTAAACTTATCCTAACATGGTGAATACTATTTAATAATTCTTAACTGCTCTTAAGCATTACTTTCATGTTTTCTTCATTAGCATAGTGAAAGATTCTTAACTGCCTTTCACTCACTAAATTCCCACTTCCACCAACAAATTTGATATATTGTTTTCACACATGCCTAACTTGTTCGGCAGCAACTCTTTATCTCCACAGATCCATTTTCAAGAGCACAAATATCTCAACTCCATTGCCCAATGGAACAAACTGTCCTGTAAATCTATATTTCAGTTCTAAAAGAATTCACCAACCCACCAGATTAAAAAAAAAAACAGTGCATCATAACTAGTCTAATAACACTCATAAAACAAAGCTAAAGTAAAAAGAGAGAGCCCTCTCTGGCTACTGGTAGGCTAGGACCTATAGCTACAAGATTGGTTAGTGGTTACCTCGGCCGTATTCCCTTAGGAAACAGGGAACAACCTGAGTGATAACAGAAACAAGGATCTAAATTCACAAATAATGTTGGATTAGATGTACATTAACCATATACAAGCATATATAAACAAGTACACCAGGATATGGAAGGAAAGAAGAATAGATTTATTCAGATAAAAGTAGCAAGAGGATTACAACCATGAGAAGCTCTGACGTAGTGTCATCCTCCAGCTAAGAATCCCTTCTTTCACCTCAAGCAAAGAAAAATCACCCAACACCATGAATGTACACAAGAATACTGACAGCACTTCTTTATAGATTACAAAATTCCAGCCTCCAGATCTCTGCGATGAGGGATCCATATATAGATGATTACAGAGGGTGAGTCATCTTTTGGGATATTGATTAGTGTCTTCTCTCTGATAGTTACTTCTTCCACTTGGAGAATGAAGATCTCTTAATCATCCCTAGTCGAAAATGGAGTGGCAAGTGTCAGAGGGGAAGCTTCTAGAAGATTCCATGATCTTCCACCTTGCATTTTGGTCCCCCGTCATTTGTCCATTCCCGACCATCGCACCCTACAGATGAGTAAAACATTATGCGTCACACCCTGTACATTGGGAAGGTGATATGCATCGCACCCCCTGCATGGAGCTTTCAGTATGGTCCCGTTTTGACCATTTATGAGCAATTTTCAGTTGAGAACTTCTGAGGATGATGTAATCAGTTGACCTTGTTCCTTTAGGCAGTGAAGCAACCCTCTTAGGGACTTAAGAGCCCTCAGTTTATGGACATTTGTGATTGGGGTTGAAGTGCCCAAAAATGTGTATAACAAGTATGGGATTTGTTCAGCTAAAACAGTTCTAAAACAGGGTCAGGCCCCAACAAGCCAACACAACATCATCCTTCAATGGTAGCAATGTATGTTTGTTTCCATTCTTCTCTAGAGTATAAGTGTTTTTTCTCCCATCATGAATAGCTTTCCGATCAAACTGCCACGGTCTTGCCAACAATACATGGCATACATCCATTGGAATTACATCGCATAATATTACATCCTTATACGTAGCAATCTCTATTTCAATCTTGTATTGTTCTGTGACAATAATCTGATGTCCCTTATGAAATTACGACACTTTGTAAGGAGTAGGGTGCACTGTCTTTGCTAATCCGAGCTTGTCCACCATCTCTGTAGAAACAAGGTTATTAGTGCTTCCACTATCAATTATTACTTTACAACACTTACCTTTTGATTTACAGGTAGTTCTGAATAAATTCTTCCTCTGTGCTAGCTCTTTAATCTCTTTCTCTGTCTTAATCAATGTCCTTCTCAACAACAGGGATTCTCCTACTTCAGGGGGTTCTTCCTTTTCCATAAGTTGAGGTGTTTCTGGCTTTGCCTCAGCCACATTCGCACTCCTCTAACTTGCTGGTCTATTATGAGGATAGTCCCACGACACATGTCTCCATTCTCCACATGTGTAGCACCGAATATCTCTTCCTCGGCCCCTTCCTCTAGGTGTAAATATTCCTCTATCAAAATCCCCTCTTTGTGGTTATCTGCTACTTGAATTGTCTGCTTCATGCTGATGTTGCTATCCCCTTGGTCTGGTAGTTAATTTACATCTTACTGAGCTTCTTCCTCTATTCCTCGATTTTGTTTTCTCAACATCTTCTCTTCTACCTTCAAACTCACTTGATAGGCATCCTTAATAGTCTTCAGACTTAACAATCTGATCTCGTCTTATATGTCATATCATAGGCCATTAATATATCTAGCTACCTTCTCCATGTCATCCTCTGCATGTCCTGCTCTAATAATCAATCTATAAAACTCTTTTGTGTATTCTTTAACTGACATTCTTTTTTGCCTTAAATTCTACAACTGTTTAAAAAGAATTAACTAATAATCTTTAGGCATAAATTTGGCTTTCATCTTACTCACCATTTTGTCCCATTGCTTGATCTTGGACTTTCCTTTCCTTGTTTTGGATGTTTGTAGCTCATCCCACCAAATAGCTACATGAACCTTCAATCTGGTAACTGCAAATTTCACCTTCTTCTTATCGTCAGCTTCCTCTTCATAGTCAAAATATTTGTGTAATGACCTGATCCAATCCATTATCTCTTCTGCATTGAGACTCCCTTCATACGTAGGAATTTCCACTTTCAGTTTTCCACCTACTCTCACCAGCATCTTAATAACTCTGGTAGTTTCATTTTCCTCCTCTTCTTCTTCCTCCTCAGAAGATTCTTCTCTATAACTGTCATCCCCTTCATCATGTTTTCTTCTCTGAGCAGTCTCAATTGTTTCCATCCTCTTACACAAACTTCGGATCTCCTTCAGCAAAACCTCATTTTCTTCTAGTCTTCCTCGACCAATGCCAGCTCCTCTCCTCAGCAGTATGTTTACTCAACCTTAATATCTTTGTTCTTTGATACCGCAAATGATGCATGAATCAATTGTTTTGATAAAAATCAACAATCGGCCCCATGTTTCAATTCCCTTTATAGTCCAAGCTTTTACTGCTCTGATCTAATTTCCTTTGTAAAAGCCCGAACATTGGTATTTCCCCTTTGAATAGAGATCGCTTGGTGGTACACCATAGATCACCTCACCTTTGATCCAACTGCCCACGTTATATCGAAATTGGATATCATTATGGGCAAGCACTTAGGTCTCGGCACACACATATAGAATGTTGTGATGCGATATATTCAATGATCCCACTACCCGCCGCATATCGAAGTTTCCCAATGCTTTAGGCCCACATCCTTTCTGACTAATATATTGCAATGCGATGGAACACAATCGCACATCACACGGTCTTACGGCCCAAGGTCCTCTCACACATCAATGCTTTATTGTGATGTAATATATTGGTGATCACACATCACAATTCCTCAAGGCCTGAGGCCTGCTTCCTTGTAAACAAACATTGCGATGCGATATGGGATGATCCAATAGTCAGTGGGGTTTCGTACCATTGGTTGGAACTTATATCAACAACTAGGATTTAAGTGGGATTCAACATTGTTATTAACACTAAGGATTGTGATCTCCATTGAACTTTGAGTTTATAACATAAAGAATAAAAATAGAGAAATATTTGATTTCGTCCCGAGTACAAATAAACAAAGGCAAAATGAGAGTTTCCACATAATAAATATATAATCACACACGCAATCAATTAATCAATACTATCAATGTTATAGAGTCTCGGCCCTTTGGCTTGATTACAATGATTTAAAAGACCCCTTTTTCAATCTGGAAATCCTCACTCTATTACTTGACTCTCACTTCGCTCAGTCCTCTCTCATCTCTACTGATCCTTCTACATTATATTTTTCTTCTTTTTATCAATCCAATCCTGCCTAACAACTCAAGCTCTATTTTCAAACATTTTAACAGTCAATTCTCTATTTTCTAGCTCTATCACACACCTATGCTAACAACTTATCTTTGAATCTAAAATAAGACAATTTCTACTTATTACAATAATGAAATACAACTCATTTCTTGAGAGAACCAACCCTCTTGGTAAAAACTAACTTTTGACCCCTCAAGTCAGCGAAATTCAACTTGTATAGCCACAACATGTGAATAGACATTCACATTGCTGGCTAAGTCCAGATGCTCTTACATCACTCCTTGAGCCTATGGGAGTCTTTGTATCCACCTTGCTTGATTATTCCACCTAATTTTTTGCATGTTAGTGTCTAAGTCATGCTTGCGACCATGTTCTAGTGATGCTCAAGGTCTTCACTTCATGTGTACTTGCTGTGTTCGCTATGAAAGCATCCTTCGCACTCACACATAGAGTCGCATTCATTGTCACACAATCATTGCCATTGTAGATCGACAATCAATCATGAGTGTTGCGCTTGTCGCTTGCACCGATGGTCAGTCATGTTGAACATGTGTGCCTGGATGTTATGAGTAATTTCATTGTTGAGTCATGTGAGTGTGTGTTTGGATGATCACCAATGCATATTTAGATCATTCACACACTTAGTCATTTTGCTGAAGTTATTATGAATGGACCCCCCTCTGATAGTTAGACCATCGCCCTATGATCAAATCGATCAAAAGTGACCTAGAATAGCACAGAAGCACTAAGAAAGTCTACCCAAGTTGTGTTGATCGCAAGCAATTCAATCAGCCCTCATGATGGCCACCTAGACAATTGGACCTAGCAACCACCTTGGGACTGAATCCCCTCCAAAATTTCACAAAGGATACTGACCTTTCCCGCTCTATTGACTAAGGAAATTGCATAGATAGGACAAATAGAAACCAAGTGCCCATCCCCGTATCCCTTCGAAAATTGTGTAGTTTTCCTAGTCAGTCCGCTCAGCTCAGAGATTTCACAGACATGATCAACAGGCCGGCCTCCAAGCCTTAGTGTAGTTCCCCTCACTAGTAGCTCCTAGTAGAAGACTACTAGTTCCTCCCATGAATTGTACAGTTTCTGTTGCCAGTGACCTAGTAGCCAACTGCCAGTTCCCTTTGGGAATTGTGCAGTTTTGGCTGCCAATGACCAAACACCTAACTACCCGTTTCCTCTTGGAATTGGGCAGTTTTTTCTGCTAGGCTCCTGGGAAATTCCTCTAAAAAATTTTACAATCTCTACTTGCTAACCCTCCTTGCAACCCAACCTATTCCTGCAAAAAATTATGCAAATTTGGCCTTCCAGCCCCTGCTACCCTTTCGTTCCAGAAACTGCGGAGATCCTACCTACCTTGCCTTTTGGTAGCTCGGACTGTCCCTCCAAAAATTTGCGCAATTTTTCCTTCCAGCTGATCCAGACGTCGCAAACAGTCACTATTAACTTGGGTTTCCCATCTCCATCACTCAATGACTCTTGCATAATTTTCATCAATAGCACCCAGAGCCATCATCTGGCTTCACAAACTTGCTACCTCTCCCAGTCACTTGCATCCGAAATGATCATGTGTCATGGTAGAATAGGAAGTTTTGGATTTGATGTCATCTCATCATGAGTGACAGCAGGTACGGGTACATAGACAAAAATGGTGTGATGATGAATGGGATGAACGAAAGGAGCACATGTAGAAGGACAAGTTCACCAATAGATGAACGAATGATGCATCCAAAGATATGTGCTTGTGAATAGATAATCATGCAATTATGTGTTCGAGGATGAACAGACAAGCAAACATCCAATATGTTCTCATGGACGAACAAATAGACAAACATGTAGCTTTCACGAATAGATGATCCTATCAAGCCTTCCAACATGCAAGCAAGGAGCAACATGCCAAAGCTACATCAAGAGAACCAAATACCATCGATGAGTCCATGCACTTTGCCATGCAGAGGTGAAATTGTGGTACACCATGAAGACATCCATCACCCAACAGAATTGTAGATTGACATACACTCCAATAGCAGCATGAATGCACCAGCACTGTCATGTTGATTCATGTCATGAGTCATGTCACCTGCATCTCAACTATGGGGTATGTTGTCAATCAATGTAATGTAACGTGGAAGTCCAAGGGATCCACTTGTTATACAAAGAGTCATGTAAAGTTGAAAAGACATGAAATTCAAACAGTCATGAGGGTAGTTGAATAGCCACAAGGGTCATTTTCACCCTTCGCTATAAATGCCCCCCTCATTTGTACATGAAAATACTTTTTCACCTCAACTCCTCCCACATAGCCAAGAGAGTTTGTAATATTTTTTTTGAGGAGTAAGTAGTGGCTCCAACGCCCTTATCACAGGGTTACTAATGTGTTGGCTTGAGAAGGCCTGACCCAAGTTTGGAGTTAATTAACCAAACAAATACCTACACTACTGGCCCTTTCGGCAACAACCCGTGGACTGCATATTGAGGTCTCACCTGAAGTAGTTTCGAGGGATGCTAGAACCAAGTTTTTACACCCTAGAGATGTCTAAGGGGTTGATTTAGTCCAACTATGAATGGCTTCATGTAGGTCACTTCGTGCACTGCCTTGACCTGCAAGGCCTTTGGAATTTGTTATAATCACCTTCGCACAGCCCTAGTCAAGGGCTCAGGTGCTTTCATGTTGCTAAGGAGGTGATCTCTGCTACTTCCCGAAGTTGCACAACGGATCTTACTTATCTTCTTATAGCTATTAGTTAACTTTGCGTAAACAGATACTTGTTAATGCCTTATGGGCAGATAGATTAACAACTAAGAGATCAATTGGGGTCAGCCCATATGAGTTAGTCTATGGATTAGAAGCCAAATTTCCTTCATCACTAGGGACCCCTGTTATGAAACTACTTCAAGAAAGTCAAGTTGAGCCCAATGATATGCAAAGGAGGGTGAATCAATTATTATGTTTGCAGAAACCATGAGACCAAGTTTATAACAGATGTTCAAATATTACAAGAAAAAAGTCAAGAAAGCTTTGACAGAGGACCACGGGTGAGGACTTAACATAGGTGACAAAGTACTCAAGTGGGATTCGAAGAAGGAAAATAGGCAAACATTGAAAGTTGATCCCTTTGGAGGAGACCATTTCTTCGATCTCGACGCAAGTACAAGGAAATAACACCTACTTTCTCAAGAATCTATGAAACCTGTATTTGGATGAAGGTCCTTGGTCAATGGCAGGATGCTGAAACACTACTTTGAATACCTTCCATGAGTGCAGCATGGCTGCCCTTGTACATAATTGTATAGTACTTTCTTTAAAAAACATGTGAATAACTTAATTTGTAGGATCTTGCAGAAGCAGGAAAACGCTGTACTTCAGCATGTTTTATAAATATGACAATCTACAATTTTGAGGTTTCAAGGATGAAAAACTCCAAGTTTTGAAGCAGTAGACAAAGGGCCAAGGCATGTTGACCTAATGTTCTTGGTCTTTCAAAAAGAAAAACCATCCCCATGTGGAGCCACTGTTGGATACCTATACCAATAGGTTTCATATTTCATTATTGGCAAATTCAAATGCAAATATGCTCTACTTTGCTGATACAAAGATCCCATATTTCCAAGACAAGGCAAGGTGTGTACATGCCTTCATGTTTACTAAATTTTTGATGGATGGTCCAACAGTCTAATCTGGATCATGCCATGTTTCAATTTTCTGTTGTAGAATAGAGAAAGAAGTCTGTCCAAACTGTTTAAATCTTGGCAAACCAATAGTTAGGTAGAGAAACTAAGGTTCCCAACTGCTTAATCTGGGGCCTTGGAAGCAATAAGGGTAGTGCTAGATAGGCAATCAAAAGA
>APFE030752853.1:0-19774 GCA_000404065.3 Pinus taeda
CACACACACATAGATCATCTCTTTTATTAATCTTGCTATTATATATACCATCTCTTTCGCCTTGTTATCCTACCAACTTTTCTTATTCATTCTAATTACTATACTCATTTATGTTTTTTCATTTATTAGAAACATTATTATTATTATTATTATTATTACAGGGCATTACAAAACGTACACCTTTGTTGAACTTGGTACTATAGAAGCAAAGTATATTGTAGCTTGTTGCACATTGTGAAGGAGTATGGATTCATAAGCTACAATGTGGCTTGCTCGACCAGATGCTTGAATCGACTATGTTGTTTTGTGATAGTCAAAGCTATGTGAAGCTCAAAAATAATATAGTGTTTCATGCTACGATAAAACATATTAATATCAAGTACCAATTTATTCGTGATATGGTACATAAGGGAGTGGTGAGGCTCTAGTATGTCTCCATTAATGAGCAGATGGATGACATTCTCACAAAGCCTTTCTCTTAGAAAAAGTTTGTATATTTCAGAGACAAACATGGACTAGTGAATAAATCCTCTTTGAGTGAGAGGGAACATTGTTGTGACATCAATAGGGGTATGCCTCAGAATGTTGGTAACAACAGCAACTTGACTCACACTATTTATCGGTGGATAACAAGGCTATGGCTCAAACTATTGGTTACAATAGGAGCATGAATCTAATTGTTGGTAAAATAGCATGAGAGACGAATATTCTTGAAAGAAATGTTATATGGGGCCTAGACACTCGTGGAGTGGTTACCTGTTCAATATCATGGCCTAGAGAGGGGCCCTTGGATTTGGGACATGGGTTTCACTACCGTTTGACCATGGGAAATGACCACCCTCAACTAGTTAGAGTACCAAGAGGTGAGACACCCACCAGATCATGGTGACTATTTGAATAACTACAATCATTTACAAGGGCTAACCAAAGTTGTGGTACACATTTATGATGATGCTCATGTAGGTGAGGGGTATTGACTTAGATAAAGGTGTTATCGATGAGATTTACCTTTTTTCTAGAAAGATCATGTACATAGAAAACATTTGGATAATCATTATGAATACCTCCCAAGTTAAGAAGGAGTGTTGAAGAATGCAATTATAGTGAATATTCATAATCCTTGATGTATTTACAATATTATGTACAAACACGAAAGAAAATGATATTTTAAAACAGAAGAAGGAAAATTAAAGGAAAAGAAATCAACGAGAAAACCTAAAATTAAGATCATTGATAGTCCATAATAATGTAAATAACATATTTACTATTAGTTATTAATCATAATAATTTAAGCAAGTATTTGCATAAAAGATGTAATATGAACAAAAAGTAAATAAATGTACTTACGAGGAGTTACTGGCCGCCATTATTTACATGATCTTAAACACTTTAACAAATATGAGAATGTGAAAACTTACTAGAATCTAATCTACAAAGGTATATGACTTTATTTAAGAAACATGTCTCTTGTGTATATTGGGTATTAAATACACTCGAACCTTTTCATTTTACAAAAGGACTTATCACTCACATATCTCTATGTCTCACACATTGTGATAAATACATTTTAATTTCATGGTTATTAGTTGAATTTCTGAAGTGTGATTGTTTGATGAAGATAAAAGAAATATAATATATATTCACAAGTAATTACCAGGGTTCATAAATAAAGTAGTTGTATCAATTGCACTGAAAAATGAACAAGAGATCAATCTGAGCAAAACAAATTGCCAAAATATTTTGCAAAAATAATTACAAATTACATGGATTTCCGAAGATCATTGTGAGTAATAGGGATACCAAATTTAAAAGAAACTTTTCTAAAGATTTTAACAAAAAAATGGTTTGAATAGTTACATCTAACACCATGGTGGTACAATTCCACTTATCACATTTCAATAAAACTAATGTCATTTCAATCTCTCTATGATTATACACCCCCTAAATGGAAAGAGTTAACCATAAATAATATAAAAATTCCAACAATAAAGAATCAATTTGAGGATAACTAAAAGGTTGCTCGAACACTAAACGAAAACTTAAATATTGCAAGAAACCACACGAAGTAGCAAGATGACCAATGTAGTTTAGAAATAAAATTTAAGTAGATTGGGTGTATGTGAAGTTTCAAACCTTACAAACAATTATCATTAAAAAAATATGGAAAGAACAAGTTAGACCCCGAGTTCTATGGTCCATATCAAGTTGTGAACAAACTCATTCAAGTTGTGAAGAAAAGTGATTATGTTAAGTAATTAAAAAATACCTCAACAAGTCCAAGGGCCTAATGGAAGAAGGTGTCTCTCGAGAGAAAGAGGATTTTTCCTAACATCCCTCATTACCTATGCTTTGAGCATAAAATATTTCTTTTGAAAGGAATGTAATCTTATGTATAAAAAAATAAAAATAAAAAATTAATTATATATTATTTATGTAGAGAGGCACCATTAAACATAATGACCTTTGGTGAAAAGGCACTTAAGGCTATTTATGCTAGAGTTTTCATTGTAAAAGAATATTGATCTATGAATTATTATTCAATTTGTATAAACACATTTAATTTTATAATTTTGATTACATGATAAATCATTAATAATAGTTTCATTAAAAATATATAATTTTGAATAAATTTTAAAAATTATAGTGATAAAAGTTAAACTAAAGTAATGTTAGCAAAAGAAAAAAACCCAAAATTTTAATTTTATTAATAAAATATAATAAATAAACAATAAATCATCACCTTACATTACACTTTTTATTAAAATATATATTTATCTATTAAATAACGTATTTATTTAATTAATTTAATCATTCTCTTTATAAGTTATTCAATTAATATAAATTATACTCTTTAATCCCTAATATATTTATTGCTTATTAATATATTTATTTAATTACTCAAGCAAGCATTCACGGTTATGAAAAAACTAAGAAACGTCACACCATGTTTCACGGCAATTAAGAAATGTAAAACCATGTTTCTCGCAGTCCGTTTCTATTCAATGTTGTGAAGAATATTGTGCCGACCCATGAAGAGAAAACCTAACACATATTTATAGAAGAATTGTTGAGGCACTCTCACCATTATACCTTTCCATATTGAGTCAGAAGTGGAATGTTCAGCGTTGAAGTCTATTATTTTCAGCGTGGAAAATCGATATAATCTTCACGTGTTGTACAGAAATAAGCGGTTTTGATTCTCCGTCTGCGGATTTTGTGGTCTACACCTGCTGTGGTTTCGATTATTTCGGTTGAGTTGGGTTTGGATTTTTATTTCCGTTAGAGTTGGCATTAGGAAGTTGTGCTTTCTGCTTTTCCAGTATCAGTGAGTAAAGAGGCGATGGCACAGAATCAAATCCAACCAGCAGAACACCGTGTCGCACAACATCAACAAGCAGTTGCTAACGGCAACAACAATCAATTACTGCCGAGATCTCTGTATGTGGGGGATTTGGAGCCCAATGTGACCGAGGCCCAGATATATGATCTCTTTCGGCGGATTGGCCAGGTGCTCAGTGTTCACATATGCAGAGATGCCACTACCAACACTTCTCTGGGATACGGTTATGTCAATTATAGGTTAGCTGAAAATGCTAGCGAGGCTTTACATTTATTGAATTCTGCGCCCCTTAATGGAAACCATATTCGGGTAATGTACCCACCCCATGACCACAGCATCCGTAACTTTGGATCAGCTAAAATTTTTGTTAAGAATCTTGATAGAACAGTGGACAAAGATGCTTTCTATCGTACTTTCGCTATGTGTGGACCCATTCTCTCTTCTAATATTGCAACAGATGCATCAGGGCAATCCAAAGGATATGGATTTGTGATTTATGAACATGAAGAGGGAGTGCAAAATGCAATAAAATATTTGAATGGTCAGTTTATCGATGGGGAACGGGTTTATGTTGCTCCATTTATGAAAAAAGAACAGCGAGAACGACAAAATGGAAACACCAAGTTCACTGATGTTTTTGTTAAGAATTTATCAGAGTCAATGAATGATGAGGATTTGAGATATTACTTTAGTGTGTACGGACCAATTACAAGTGCCAAAGTGATTAGCGATGCCGTAGGTAATTCAAAGTGTTTTGGATTTGTTAATTTTGAGAATGGAGATGATGCAGCAAGTTGCGTTGAGAATTTAAATGGGAAAACAATTGATGGTAAGGAATGGTATGTTGATAGGGCATTGAAGAAATCTGAATTGAGGAGGCAATATGGATCAAATCTTTATTTTAAATATTTGGATGACAGTATTGATGACAACAAGTTGAAAGAACTATTCTCTATTTATGGCACAATCACTCATGCAAGGTAATGAGAGATTTTCATGGATACAGTAAAGGTTCAGGATTTGTGGCATTTTCGTCTCCTTTACAAGCATGGCAAGCTAAGCTAGAAATGGATGGAAAACTTGTTGCTGGAAAAATTCTTTATATTGATTTTGTTGAGCCAAAAGAGGAGAGAAGTGAGACTTTACAGAGTCATTTATTGGAGTCTCACAATCCAATTGGTAGGGAACCTACTATTACTACCACTTTCTCCATGTATAATCACCCTTAGATGAAACCATCCAATTAGCATGGCACTAGATTTTAGTCTTGCATCATACTTATATTTTACTCATTTATTTAATTATATTTCTTTCCTCTTTTTATGTTTTTATCCACTTAGTTATTCTTTACTCTACCATAAAAAGCCCTTAAAATACCATTTACCCAATATTACTAATAATATTTTTATTTTCACATCTTTTCATTAACCTATTTGTATACCTTTTCAATATTTCAAATTAATGTTAAATATTTTACTACCAAATTTAGATTTTCCAAACAATTATCTGGTGACTTTCACACTTAAGATTTATTTATTGAAGTATTTTATATAACTTATTGTTACATCCTCAAAGATTACCCACATGCTACTTTGTCTTAACTACAGAAGTGAAGACACTTTAGGGGTGATTTTTGTTCAAATCATTCATTTTTAACTTTATATTATCTATTTTGGCATGAGTGGTTTGTAATTTAGATATTTTCTTTTTTAACCATCCATTAATATGTATATGTCTCTCTATTTAGAATTCTTATTTAAAATGTAAATTAAAAAATTATTAGTATTATTGGAAATTTATTGATTTTGTAATGAAGTTTATTTCAAGGAAATTTATTTTTCAATATTAGTTTTGTTTTTATCTTTATTTTTTAAATCCCATGGTTCATTAGGTGAGTGAGTTATCGTTATCTTGGGAGGATAACAGTCACTCCTCCCTACCACATGAGCTACAACTGCTTCAATTTTCAATAGCTTCTATTTGGAAAGGAAATGAATTCTTAATTATTTAATTAGATTTAAATGATGATTACTAAAATAGTTTATTTACAAGCTTACACCATAGGATAAGTTATAAACTATGTATTGGTATGACACAATTTAGCATATTAGTTTATATGATTAGCTAATTTGGAATTAGCTCAAGGGCACCTAATGAAGCTATAAACTTATTTCTTTGTTACCACTATCTTCTCAACAAAGGGAAACAAAAATGATTTAATAGGTTTTCCACTATTGCTACATTTTCCAACCAAGAAATCTAGATACTCTAAATAAATATAATTACTACACTTGATCTTCAACACTTTAACAAATATGAGTAAAAATGTAAATTGATAGACTTTCTAGAATTTAATTTACAAAGAGATATGATTTAATTTAAGAGACATGTAGCTTGTGTATATTGGGTATAAAATGAGTTTGAACATTTTCATTTTACATACACACTTATTCAATTTTAATGGTTATTAGTTGAATTTATGAATCGTGATTGTTTGATGAATATAAAAGAACTATAATATATATATTCACAAGTAATTACCATAGTTCATAAATGAAGTAGTCTTATAAAAATGAAGAGGAAAGACATCAAACTTAGCAATACAAATTGTCAAAATATCTTGCAAGAAAAATTACATTGGATGGGTTTAGTGATGGGGATGTCAAATTTAAAGGAAACTTATCTAATGAGTTTTTGAAACAAATGATGGCATCCACCAACATGAGCTCAACCTACCACCCCAAACATATGACCAAATTTGGAAGCATATCATTGTCATTATGTAAGAGACACACAAAAAAAAGGGATGCAATAGTTACGTTTATCACACCATGAATGCTGAGGATTTGAGATATTATTTTAGTGTGTATGGAATAATTATGAGTGCCAAAGTGATTAAGGATGCAGAAGGCAAGCATGTAATTCAAAGTTTTTTGGATTTGTCAACTTTGAGAATGAAGATGATGATGCAAATTGTTTTGAGAATTTAAATGGGAAGAAAAAAGATGGAAAGGAATGGTATATTGAAAAGGCACTAAAGATGCCTGAATATAAGAGGCAATATGGAGAAAATATTTATTTAAAACATTTGGATGATAGTATTAATGACAATAAGTTGAAAGAACTATTCTTTATTTATGGCACAATCACTTCATGCAACCTAATGAGAGACATTCAAGGACACATTAAAGGTTCACTATTTGTAGCATTCTCATTTGTTTTTTAAGAATTCCTAGCTATGGTAGAAATGAATGGAAAATTTGTTGCTCTCAAAAGTATTTATGTTGCCTTAGCTGAGCTAAAAGAGGAGAGAAGAGAAATGCTACAATCTCATTTATGAGAAATGCTACAGTCTCATTTATTCCAGCCTCAATCTAATTCGCAGGGCACCTACTATTCTTACTAGTGCTTTCATATATAATATAGGAAGCCTTAGATCAAACCATCCAATTGGCATGAAGCCACATATAACTCTTCATCATAGTTTCATTTTAATCATTTATTTAATCATTTTACTTTAGCCATTCTATGTTTTTATCCCTAAAATATTACCCACATCTTACTCCATCTCAACAATAGAAGTGAAGACCTTTTAGGAGTGATTTAAGTGAAGACTATTTAGGAGAGATTTTTGGTCAAATCATTCATTTTTAACTTTAGCTTATCCATTTTGGGGTGAGTGGTTTGTAATTTATCTATTTCTTTTTGTAAGCATCATTTAATATGTATATGTGTCTTCCTTTAGAATTGTTTTTTAAAATTTATATTTTAAAAATTATTAATATTGTTGGAAATTTATTGCTTTGTAATAAAGTTTATTTCTAGGATTAAATTTTCAATCAAAAAATTACTAGTATTTTTGGAAATTTATTATTTTTGGAAAGAAGATTCCTTCTAGGAAATTTAATTTTCAATAGTGTTTTTTTGTTTTCCGTTTTTATCCTAAATTATTCTTTAACATTTAAATCAACAAAAATAATTAGTATTGTTGGAAATTTATTGTTTTTGTATTGAAGTTTCTTTTAAGGAAATTTATCTTTCAATAGTGGTTTTGTTTTTATTTATTTTTTACTTTTAAATAAGGGGGTTCATTGTACCAATTTCTAGGTGAGTTAGTTATCTTTCATGTAAAAGAAGGCGGGGAAGATAATAACCACTACTCACTACCATACTAGCTGTAAGCACTTCAATTTTTAATATTTTCTACTTGGAAAAGGAATGAATTCTTAATTATTTAATTAGATTTAAATGATAATTACTAAATTGGTTTAGTTACATGTTTACATCATATGATAAGTTAATCCTGCATTGGTATGACACAATTGATCATATTAGTTTATATGATTTAGATAATTTGAAATTAGTTTAAGGGCACCCAATGAAGCTATAACCTTATTTCTAAGTGGCCATTAACTTCTTAGCAAAGGGAAACAAGAACGATAATAGGGTTTCCACAACTTTAGCATTTTCCAATCAAGAAAGCTAGATACTTTCAAGGCAGGTGCATGTGCTAGATAATAGTTGTGGGAATTAGGGATGATAAGAGATACTTCCACAATGAATAATATTGAAAAAATATGAAATGTAATAATATGAATAGACTTTCTAAAAATATAATTTCTATTAATAAAAGCCATGTAACTATTTAAATTTTGACTTTTTCTAATGATGACATGTTTTGTGTGATGCAAAATGTAATATATATGTTTCCATTAAGGTTAGGTTTTATTACCTAATTAATGTTAATTTTATATTTTTTTATTAATTAAAATCAATACATTTTTTATATTACAAGGCCTTTTATTTTTTATGCTACATGTTCCATTTCATGACTTAGATGTTCTCATCCATTACCAAGATAATCCCCCATAAAATTTGTGAGAATAAACCAAATTGTAGCTAAGGTATAAGATCAAAGCCATAAAGAAATGCCCTCAGAGCTTATTCACATAATAGGCGTCCATGGTTCTCCCTAATAGTTCCTCTTGTCTCAATTTATATGCATTTTTACATACCAGGTAGTTTCACTATTCTCTTGTATATTATATGACACATAGAGCTATACAGTGGCATCTTTTTGTTACTTTGATTAGTTTAATCACTTTGCTTCACTATTAAAGGGCCATTGGAACTAGTGGCACAGTTGTCACATTGAATAATGAGGAAAAGCTTGTATTAGAATACCTCAACAAGTGGAAGAGCCTAATGGAAGAAGATGCTTCTTGAGAGAGAGAAGATTTATATTAACAACATCTCTCATTGCCTATGCTTTGAGCATAAAATATTTCTTTTGAGGAAAAGGTAATCTTATGTATAAAAACTAAAATAATTTTAATTATGGTTTGAGCATAAAATATTTCTTTTAAGGAAAAACTAATATTATGTATAAAAATAAAATAATTGTAATTATATTACTCTATAGAAAGTCTCAATAAAGTTTGAAAAAAACAAGAAGGCTATATTTAACATTCCCTTTCACAGTTAAAACAAAAAATAAACCATTTAAAAAAAAAAAAATTAAAATTAAAAAATAAATCACTAGAACTTATCATATATCCTTCATCATACGTTCTTCATTAAATATATATTTTGTCTATCAAATAACATATTTATTTAATTAATATATTTATAGTCTTTAATGTTTAATATATTCAATAATATATTTATTTAATTAGTGAAGTATTCACGGCTATGAAGAAACTAATAAACCTGAAACCATGATTCTCCCAGTCTATTTTGAATTGTCAAGATTGATTTTGCTATTCAATCTTATGAAAATTAGGATGCCCACCAATGAAGAGAAAACCTAACAAACCTTGCACCTATTTCGAAAATCTGATCCGCCACATATTTATCCCTCTCCACATGCCCAGTGAAGAAAGACATTCAGGAAAATCGATGTGATCTTCACCTGCGGTACAGAAATAAGCGGTTTTCATTCTCCATCCGCGGATTATTTACCTACACCTGCCATGGATGGTTTTCTATTTTTATTTAGGTTTAACTGGTATTTCGGTTGAATTGGGTTTGGACTTTTATTTCGATTGAGTTGTGATGCAGGAGCATCTGGTCGACAGGGCGAAGACCGAGACAGGGCGGACAAAGTTTCTAAAGAAGATTGGGAAAGATGAACAGTTCGACAAAGGACAGCAAGTTTGTCAAGTTCTTGCATTTTTATTTTTATTTTCTACCCAACTCAACTACAACATTTAGTTTCTGTTGGTTAATTTTTATTTATTTTACTTTATTATAGCGACAGGTGTTAATTGTAGTTGTCAGAATTAGATTAATGCCAATGATGTAAACAACAACCCTTTGTGGGACCAAAGAGACAAAGTAGACAAATGAAGACAGGCAGAGTAAGTTTTATTAACTGCCAAGCAAAACTGAAATAACATAACTGCCTCACAAACTGTAAAAGATAACTAACTACAGTTATCTAACTACTTGTATCTATTGTATAAAGGGACAGACCAAAAATCAAGAAAGGGTTCAGCAGCTAAGTAATAAAAAGAGAGAATCAAAGTAATAGAAGTCAAATTTTTCCCTTCATCTAAATATCATGTGCACAAATAGATGTATAAACAAAATACATGATTCATCTGTAATTAGAGATTTCTATACAAATATATTTCTGTACAAATCATTCAGCAGGCAAACATAGTGGCCGAGAGTCACGAAACAAGTTTAGGCACATACATATTATCGCATGACAGATATCGTTACAGGTAAATACAGGACGACATTCCAAATACCCCGAGTCTCAAGACAAATCGAGACGAGAGTGAACATCAGGTGTAAAACAAAAAAAGCGAACAGAGTCGACGAGTAAAACGACCCACGGTCGAAACCGGGTAAGAAACAATACTAGAGATTAATCATAAAATTTGCAAATTCCAATATATATATTACATTGCAGGCCTGTACAATTAAATATTACATAAACGAATTTCGTGATGAGGGTTTGATGAACCGTATCACCCACTAACAGAAGTGACAGAGAATCTATAAACCACGGCTACAGGTGGGAGTAACCCAAACCCTCAAACGCTACAGCAAACAAATATACAGACGTCGAAGCTACAGTAGAGAACAGAAAGCCACCAGAGCATCTAAGTTTACAGACCAACGACACAAGAAGATACAGGAAAACTAACGAACCACGAACTCAACCAAGAAAGAGAACAGAACTACCCGGAAGAACATAGCCGAAACCTGTGTGAAGAGCCATGGAGCCGGTCACCTGTAACAACAGCAAATAAGTAAGTTAGGGCCTGATGATACAACAAAACCCTTGAACCAGAAAAGAAATCGTAAGGTAAAAGATGAATTGGCTAAAAGTAAAGTGCGTATGGCTAAAGGGAGAAGGCCATACCTGTAGGTGAACGAGTCCACAACTCACCGAGACGAAACCCTGGCCACGGAGGGGCCGAGCATTGTTAGCTACAGTTCGAAAAGCATACAAAGAAATATAGCAGAGAACCAGTAAGTTACCTGAGCACCGAGTCGAACGTCGGATAACACCAAGTTGTAGGCCAACCAACTGCACATTGCCAACTGAGCAAACCAGAAACCCTCAACACCAAGATTTACCATAAAATTTCAGTGCCATTGACCGAGACAAACAACAATACAGAAGGATAACCAGTCGACGGAGCAGAGCCACGAAAAAACCAACAGAAAACCAGGTAAAGAGCCACAACTTACCAGTGAAACGCATGAACCAGATACGCAGGCAGAAATACAGTGTCTAACCACAACATTTAACAAGAAACCCTTAGATATTCAGCAGAGTATCGTCATATACAGACAGCTATCACAGAGGCAGATCCGAGCTTCGAAACGAGACCACAGAGCAGCGAAAATGACGGAGCAACAATGCAAATGAGCGCGAGTTGACAAGGGAAAAGGGTGATAGAGAAATCAGGGTTTCAGCAAACTCGAGGCGGACAGGTGTCATAGCGAGGACGGGAAAGTACTGGGAGGTAGATTAACAATCACCTCTGTGTTCAATTACCAAATCAAACCCAAAATATCAGCAATCAAACCATAATCAATAACAAATATCAGCGAAGTACCGCGAGGGAGTGAGTTGGCGTGGGACCGCGTGGACGGGCCACATCAATTGGTATCAGAGCAAGTTTTTTATTTTATTTACATTTATTATTTAGAGGAATATGGCAGAAGGACAAGCGCCAAGATGAGGGAGTGGAAGAGGTGCACGTAGGGGAGCAGATGAAGGATTAAGAGAACATATTAGAGTTCTTACAGCTCGCTTGGAAGCAGTGGAAGCGGGTAAACGAAGAGTTCCAGAATTGGGAGATGACAGTGAGGAAGAAGCAGTAGCTGCTGCAGACGCTTCTGATGAAGAAGCTCCAGAATTGAGACTTCTGCGTTCAATCTTATTGGCCAGCAGCAAGCCAAAGACAGAAATTTCAAATTATGATGGTAGTATGTCTGCTGATATCCTACTAGATTGGATAAGCGAACTGGATAAATATTTTGAGAATGAAGAAGTTAAGGAGGATAAGAGAGTCAAGTTCGCTGCTACTAAGTTGAAGGGACATGCCCTCTTGTGGTGGGATAATGTCCAGGCAGACAGAAAAAGACTGAATAAATTACCCATACGAAACTGGTCAAGGATGGTAGCGAAACTGAAGGGAAGATTTCTGCCGAAAGATTACCAGGTTGAACTGTGTCGACGAGTACAGAATTTGAGACAGAAGGGTATGACTGTCAAAGAGTACACGGAAGAGTTCTACCGGGTAAATCTACGTGCTGGTTATACGGATGAGACTCCAGAAAAGACAGCACGGTATGTCAACGGTTTGAGGATGGAGATCCTGGATGAAATTAGCATTATTTCTCCCAGAAGTATTGAAGAAGCCTTTCAGAGTGCTGTGAAGGCTGAGGAGAAAATTAATAGGAAGCAGAATAACAGGAGAGGGAGAGGGAATGGTAGAGGACGATGACAGTCCTACGGAAGAGGAAAGAGTGCTGCGAATAGTGAAGAAGGCAGCAGCTCAAAAACTTCAGGGACAACAGACAAAGGAGACAGCACCAGAGGAGGTCGGTCATATCAGCGAGGACGAGGGAATGGCCGCGGAAGGGGAACTGGTTTCCAGTGCTACAGGTGTCAAAATGGGGACATCGATCCAAGGAAAATTTTAAGGATGGAAAATTTTCTTGAAGTTTAGAAACATTGGCGAATCTCACTAATCCCTAATATGCAAATTATCAATTTTTCAATGACATATTTGTAAAATTATTCAAATTTATAGTGATTTATCATATAGCCACTATATAATGTTGGCGATTTTTAAGGTAAAATAATTTTATATTCTAAAATTTGGGCGAATCATCTTTTAGAAAAATTGGAATTTGGCGAATCGTTTTTCGGAAAAATCATGGAAAATTAGCCCACTGGGCGAACATTAGCCCCTAAAATTTTCCATGCATCGATCCTTTGAATGCCCAGAAGTTGAGCAGACAGGTCAGAGAGGAACGTTTATGATTCAGCCTGAAGAAGCTGAAGCGCAACCACGAGAAGTGGAAGATGTGGCAGAAATGGGAGAAGCATTGCTTTTGAATAAAGTTCTGTTAAATCCAACCAAGGAAGTGGTTGAACCAACACAGCGGAAGTCATTGTTTCGGACAGTCTGTAAATCGGATGGGAAATGTTGTAAGGTGATAATAGACAACGGGAGTACGGATAACTTGGTTGCCACTGAGATGGTAGAAAAACTGGGGTTGAAGCGGCTGAAGCACCCCACACCTTACAAGGTATCGTGGCTACAAAAAGGCCACCAGTTGTTGGTTGACGAACAATGCGAAGTGGAGTTTTGCATTGGCAAGTACCATGATACAGTGGTCTGCGATATTATGCCCATGGACGTGTGCCACATACTGCTCGGAAGACCATGGCAGTATGTCAGGAAGGTGACACACGATGGGAAAACAAATTGTTACAAGTTTACGAAGGATGGGGTCAAACACACACTCGTACCCATCAAAGAGGAAGATTCAGCAGAATCAAGTGGAACAAAGGCATTATTAATGGGAGGAAAACAGTTCATAAAACAGATTGATGAAACTGAAATTAATTTTGCAATTGTAAGGAGGATGAAGCCAGTATTACTGAGCCTAGAGAAAACAGAATTTCCTAGGGAAATACAAGAGTTGTTAGAAGAATTTCAAGATATTGCGGCTGATGAGTTACCTGATAAGTTGCCTCCTAAAAGGAGCATTAGCCATCACATTGATTTTATACTAGGAGCAAGCTTACCGAACAAGGCAACGTACAGAATGAGTCCAAAGGACAATGAAGAAGTGCGCAAACAAGTACAGGAATTATTGGACAAGGGACTGATCAGAGAGAGTTTAAGCCCCTGTGCAGTACCTACAGTCCTTGCGCCCAAGAAGGGTGGAGAATGGCGAATGTGTACAGATTCAAGGGCTATAAACAAGATCACCATCCGATACAGGTTTCCCTTGCCTAGGATGGATGACATGATGGATTGCCTCAGTGGGGCAGCGTATTTTACGAAAATCGATCTGAAAAGTGGGTATCATCAGATCAGGATTAGAGAAGGAGACGAATGGAAGACAGCCTTCAAGACCAACGAAGGACTGTATGAATGGCTGGTTATGCCGTTTGGGTTAAGTAACGCTCCAAGTACCTTTATGAGACTGATGAACGAAATGTTAAAGGAATTTATTGGAAAATTCGTGATAGTCTATCTGGATGATATTTTAATTTTTAGCAGGACGAAGAGAGAACACCTTCAACATATCCGAAGAGTATTCGAGAAGCTGCAGCAGAACAAACTGCTGGTAAATTTGAAGAAATGCACTTTCCTACAAAAAGAGTTAATTTATCTGGGGTTCGTAGTGGCAGAGAATGAGTTAAAAATGGACCCAGAGAAGATTACAGTGATCATGAGTTGGTCGTCACCAAAGAGTTTATTCGAGGTACGTAGCTTTTACGGTTTAGCAAGTTTTTACAGAACGTTTATTAAGAATTTTAGTGAAATCTGCACGCCAATGCTAGAGACCATCAAAAATTCCAGTCAACCTTTTTGCTGGACTAAAGCAGCAGAAGACAGTTTTCGACTTCTGAAGCGGAAAATAACGAAGAGGCCAATCTTGAGGCTGCTCGATTTTAGCAAACCTTTTCAGGTTCGGTGTGATGCAAGCGGGACAGCTGTCGGTGCTGTACTCAGTCAAGAGGACAGACCAGTGGCGTTCTTTAGTGAGAAACTAAATGAAAGTCGGCAGAAGTATTCATCATATGACAAAGAATTCTATGCAATGGTTCAAGCCTTGAAGCATTGGAGGCACTACTTACTAGGTAATGAGTTCGTTTTGTTCTCTGATAATTCTGCGTTACAGTACATAACACAGCAGCACAAATTGAACCATAAGCACGCCAAGTGGGTGGAGTACCTACAAAGTTTTACTTTCGTGTTGAAGCACATAAGTGGGCAAGCCAACAAAGTGGCGGATGATTTAAGCAGAAGAGCTTTTCTCTTACAGGAAAGCGGCATACAGGTGATGGGGTTTGAGTATTTGAAGGATTTGTACCAGATGGACGCGGATTTCAAGGAAGCTTTTGAGGCATGCCAAAATCCTGTCTTACGATATACAAGCCCATGGCTGGATTTTAATTTACAAGAAGGATTGTTATTTCGTGGTGGACAAATATGTATTCCGGATTGTTCGATGAGGGAAAATCTAGTGAAAGAGAAACATAGCGGAGGTTTAGCAGGACATTTTGGCGTTGATAAAACATTGGAACAGCTAGGACATTTTTATTACTGGCCAAAAATGAGTCGGGACGTACAGAGGTATGTAACCAGGTGTAAAATCTGCCAACTGGTGAAAGGGAACAGCCAGAATACTGGGTTATATACGCCCCTACCAGTTCCAAGCAGACCATGGGATTCAGTCAGCATTGACTTTGTCCTAGGATTGCCTAGAACGCAACGGGGTTATGATTCAGTGATGGTGGTGGTGGATAGATTTTCAAAAATGGCTCATTTCATTCCGTGTCGAAAGACTAGCGACGCCACCAACGTGGCATATCTCTTCTTCACAGAAGTAGTTCGATTACATGGCTTACCAAAAACTATAGTTTCAGACAGGGACGTAAAACTTATAGGGCATTTTTGGCACACCCTGTGGAAAAAGCTGGGCACACAGTTAAATTTCAGTTCCGCGTATCACCCGCAGACTGATGGACAGACGGAAGTGGTGAACAGGAGTTTGGGCAACTTATTGTGAAGTTTGACAGGAGAAAACTCGCGATTGTGGTATCGAGCTCTAGCCCAGGCAGAATTCGCTTATAACGATTTGCCTAATCGGAGCAAAGGTCTGAGCCCATTCCAAATCTTATATGGTATGCATCCGCGGGGAGTACATGAATTACGCGACTTAGGACAGCTAGAAAGGAGGAGTGCAAACGGGGAAGATTTTGCCGAAGCAATGAGCGAAATGCACGAGAAAGTTAAATTGAGATTACAGGACAGCACGCAGAAATATAAATAGCATGCAGACATCAAACGGCGTGAGGTACATTTTGAGATTGGAGACGAAGTGCTTGCGCATTTGCGTCGGGAACGGTTTCCTAAGGGTACGTATAACAAACTGAAGTTTAAGAAAATCGGCCCATGCAAAATTCTTCACAAGTTTTCAGCGAATGCATATGAAATTTAGCTGCCACCTGATATAGGCATATCGCCCATATTCAACGTGGCAGACCTGTTTCCATATCATGCCCAGGCAGAAGACGAAAAAATTGTACAGCCACAACGGGACACCCAGTTCGAGAGCAGTCTTTGGAAGAAACAGTTACCGTCGATCAAGACACATGAGATCGAAGGAATCATCAGTACACAGGTAGCCAAGAAGACGCGCAGAAAGGAGTATCTGCGTTATCTCGTCAAGTTGAAGGATCGTCCAATGGAGGACAGTTCCTGGCTCGACAAAACACAGATTCGGAAGGCAGGCTACTTGGTGGAGGAGCTCATGGAACGGAGCCATGAGATCTCTCTTTTACCCCGGCAGCCTGATGTAGGAGCATCTGGTCGACAGGGCGAAGACCGAGACAGGGCGGACAAAGTTTCTGAAGAAGATTGGGAAAGATGAACAGTTCGACAAAGGACAACAAGTCTGTCAGGTTCTTGCATTTTTATTTTTATTTTCTACCCAAGTCAACTACTGTATTTAGTTTCCGTTGGTTAATTTTTATTTATTTTACTTTACTGTAGCGACAGGTGTTAATTGTAGTTGTCAGAATTAGATTAATGCCAATAATGTAAACAAAAACCCTTTGTGGGACCAAAGAGACAAAGTAGACAAACGAAGACAGGCAGAGTAAGTTTTATTAACTGCCAAGCAAAACTGAAATAACATAACTGTCTGACAAACTGTAAAAGATAACTAACTACAGTTATCTAACTACCTGTATCTATTGTATAAAGGGAGAGACCAAAAATCAAGAAAGGGTTCGGCAACTAAGTAATAAAAAGAGAGAATCAAAGTAATAGAAGTCAAATTTTTCCCTTCATCTAAATATTCTGTGCACAAATAGATGTATAAACAAAATACATGAGTCCTCTGTAATTAGAGATTTCTATACAAATATATTTCTGTACAAATCATTCAGCAGGCAAACATAGTGGTCGAGAGTCACAAAACAAGTTCAGGCATATACATATTATCGCATGACAGATATCGTTACAGGTAAATACAGGACGACATTCCAAATACCCCGAGTCTCAAGACAAATCGAGACGAGAGTGAATAGTAGGCGTAAAACAAAAAAAGTGAACAGAGTCGAGGAGTACAACGACCCACGGTCGAAACCGGGTAAGAAACAATACTAGAGATTAATCATAAAATTTGCAAATTCCAATATATATATTACATTGCAGGCCTGTACAATTAAATATTACATAAACGAATTTCGTGATGAGGGTTCGATGAACCGTATCACCCACTAACAGAAGTGACAGAGAATCTATAAACCACGGCTACGGGTGGGAGTAACCCAAACCCTCAAACTCTACAGAAAACAAATATACAGACGCCGAAGCTACAGTAGAGAACAGAAAGTCACCAGAGAATCTAAGTTTACAGACCAACGACACAAGAAGATACAGGAAAACTAACGAACCACGAACTCAACCAAGAAAGAGAACAGAACTACCCGGAAGAACATAGCCGAAACCTGTGTGAAGAGCCACAGAGCCAGTCACCTCTAACAACAGCAAAGAAGTAAGTTAGGGCCTGATGATACAACAAAACCCTTGAACCAGACAAGAAATCATAAGGTAAAAGACGAATTGGCTAAAAGTAAAGTGCGTATGGCTAAAGGGAGAAGGCCATACCTGTAGGTGAACAAGTCCACAACTCACCGACACGAAACCCTGGCCACGGAGGGGCCGAGCATTGTTAGCTACAGTTCGAAAAGCATACAAAGAAATATAGCAGAGAACCAGTAAGTTACCTGAGCACCGAGTCGAACGCCGGAGAACACGAAGTTGCAGGCCAACCAACTGCACATTGCCAACTGAGCAAACCAGAAACCCTCAACACCAAGATTTACCATAAAATTGCAGCGCCATTGACCGAGACAAACAACAATACAGAAGGATAACCAGTCGATGGAGCAGAGCCACGAAAAAACCAGCAAAAAACCAAGTAAAGAGCCACAACTTACCAGTGAAATGCATGAACCAGATACGCAGGCAGAAATACAGTGTCTAACCACGACATTTAACAAGAAACCCTCAGAGATTCAGCAGAGTATCGTCATATACAGACAGCTATCACAGAGGTGGAGCCGAGCTTCAAAACGAGACCACAGAGCAGCGAAAACGACGGAGCAACAATGCAAATGAGCGCGAGTTGACAAGGGAAAAGGGTGATAGAGAAATTAAGGTTTCAGCAAACTCGAGGCGGACAGGTGTCATAGCGAGGACGGGCAAGTACTGGGAGGTAGATTAACAATCACCTCTGTGTTCAATTACCAAATCGAACCCAAAATATCAGCAATCAAACCATAATCAATAACAAATATCAGCGAAGTACTACGAGGGAGTGAGTTCGCGTGGGACCGCGTGGACGGGCCACATCAAGTTGGCATTTGGGAAGTTGTGCTTTCTGTTTTTCCAAGTATCAGAGAGCAAAGGGCAATGGCAAAGATTCAAATCCAACCAGCCGAACACCATGTTTCGCAGCAACACCTGCCAATTGATAATGGCAACAACAACCAATTACTACCTAAATCTCTGTATGTGGGGGATTTGGAGCCCAATGTTACCACGGCCCAGATGTATGATCTCTTTGGGCGGATTGGCCCGGTGTTCACTGTTCACATCTGCGGAGATTTCATTACCAACACTTCTCTGGATACGCCTATGTCCATTACAGCTCGGCTGAAACTGCTAGCGAGGATTTAAGTTTCTTGAATTCTACACCCCAGCAACTTTCTACTAGCTATAATATTTGTTAAGAATCTTGATAAAACAGTAGATGCAATAAAATGTTTGAATGGTCAGTTTATCAATGGGGAACGGGTTTATGTCGGTCCATTCATTAAAAGGGACCAGCCAGAAAGATAAAATAGAAATGCCAAAGTTTAATAATGCTTTTGATAAGAATTTATCTGTCTCAGTGGAGAACGAGTTTATGTTGGTCCATTCATGAAAAAGGAGCAGCCAGAACGATAAAATGGAAATGCCAAAGTTTAATAATGTTTTTGTTAAGAATTTATCAGACTCAATGAATGACGAGGAATTGAGATATTAGTTTAGTGTGTACAGGAAATTCAAAAGTGTTTTGTATTTTCCAATTTTGAGAATGTAGATGATGCAGCAAATTCATTCCAGAATTTAAATGAAAGAAAATTAAGACAAGTAATGGTATGTTGTATAAATGGAACAAAAATTTATTTAAAGTATTGGATTATAATATTGATGATAACAAGTTGAGAGAGTTGTTCTCTATTTATGGCACAACTGCTTCATACAAGGAAATGAAGGACTTTAATGGACACAGTAAATGTTCAGGATTTATGGCATTCTCATCTCCTTTTGAAGCATGCCTAGCTATGATAGAAATGAATGGAAAAGTTGTTGCTGGAAAACATATTTATGTTGCTTTGGCTAAGCTAAAATATGTGAGAATATAAATGCTACAATCTCATTACCAAAGTTACTTAATCCAATTGGCAGTGCAACATAATCCATCATTTTCTTATAGCTTTAGCCTACACATCTTGCCTGAGTGGTTTCTAATTTAGCTATCTTCTTTTATAACCATCCAGTAATATGTGTTTGTGGGTGTGTTTAGATTTTTTTTTAATCAAAAAAATATTACTATTATTGGATATTTATAGTTTTAGGAATGATATTATTTCTAAAAAGTTTC
>APFE030752876.1:0-14871 GCA_000404065.3 Pinus taeda
TCACTATATAATCTATTGAGTTAATAATATTAATCCCTTAACTTTAGAATTCTTTGGCTTTATATATAGTATTAACCCTTTGGGTTTATTAATCTTAGGGTTTATGTTCCTATGATATAATATTAATATCCTAGGGTTTACTATTGATCCGTTGGGTTTATCAATCCCTTCGGTTTTTAATATTAATCCTTTGGGTTTATCAATCCCTTAGGTTTATAATATTAATGCCCATGGTTTAAAATTATCCCCCTGATTTTATAATACATTGGGTTTATAATATTAATCCCTTCAATTTATTAATTCTTTGGATTTATAGTATTAATCCCTCGGGTTTATAATATTAATCCCATGGTTTATAATATTAATCTTAGGGTATATATTCCTAGGGTTTAACATTAATTTTAGGTCTCACGTTATTCTCTGGGTTTATAAATCCTTTGGGGTTGTAATATTATCCAATGGGTTTTTTTAAGCCTTGGTTTATAAATATTGATCCTAGGGTTTCTAAATAATGAATAAGTTGTATTCGTAGGTTTTAATATTAATTATATGGTTTATAATACTAATATTAGAGTTTAATATTAATCCCTTAAGTTTATAATTCCTTGGGTTTATAGTATTAATCCTTTGGGTTTATTAATCCATGGTTTATGTTCCTATGATTTAATATTAATCCTAAGGGTTATGCTATTAATCTTAGGGTTTAATGTTTATTTTAGTGTTTATATCGTTGTGGTTTATACTATTAATTCCTTTTGTTTAATATTATTCCTATGGGTTTATCATTCCTTTGCATTTATGATATAAATATGTTAGTTTTATTAATCTAAGGGTTCATATTCCTAAGGTGTAATATTATTCACAAGCTTTATAATATTAATCCTAGGGCTTAATTAAATCCCTTGGGTTTATAATATTGTGTCAATATGAAAATCAACCGTGGTCAACGATGGTCAACCATGTTCAACGATGCTTAACCATGGTCAAATGTCACATTGTGAAAAATATTCTCTTCATATGAAAATCAATCATGATCAACCATGGTCCAACATTTCATTGCAACAAATATTCTCTCAATATGAAAAGCAATCATGGTAAACCAAGTTTGTTTTAGTGTTTACAATATTTATCTTATGGTTTATATACCTTAGGTTTACAATATTACTACTTTTTGTTTTCGGGTTTTTACTATTAATCATTTGCTTATATCATTGCCTTGGGTTTATAATATCAATCCCTTGGGTTATTAATCTAAGGGTTCATATTCCTAAGGTATAATATTATTAACAAGGTTTATAATATTAATCCTAGAATTTAATTTAAATATCTTGGGTTTATAATCCATTGGGTTTATAATATTGTGTTAATATGAAAATCAATGATGGTGAACGATGGTCAACCATGTTTGCTTTAGTGTTTATAATATTTTTCTTGGGGTTTATATACATTGGGTTTTTAATATTAGATCCTTAGGTTTAATATTATTCTCTTTGGGTTTATAATCCTTTGAGGTTTTAGAGGTAATCCATTACGTTTATTAGTCCCTTTGGATTATAATACCAATCCCTTAGGTTTATTAATATAAGTTTCATATTCTTAAGGTGTGATATTATTAGTACGGTCTATAATATTAATCCTAGGATTTAATATAAATCCATTTGGTTTATAATCATGGTCAGCCATGATCAACCAAAGTCCAAATGTCATATTGTGACAAAGATTGTCTCAATATGAAAATCAACCATGTTCAATCATTGTCAATCAACCATGGTCAACCAAGTTTGTTTTAGTGTTTATAATATTTATCTTAGGCTTTATATACCTTGGGTTTACAATATTAAGCGTTTGTGTTTTTGAGTTTTTAGTATTAATCCATTATTTTTATTATTGACTTGGATTTATAATATGAGTCCCTTGGGTTTATTAATCTAAGGGTTCATATTCTTAGCGGATAATATTATTGATAATGTCTATAATACTAATCCTAGTGTTTAATATAAATGCCTTGGGTTTATAATCCATTGGGTGTATAATATAAATTCCTTAGGTTTATGATATTACTCATACAATTTATATTCCTAGAGTATAATATTAATCCTAGGGTTTATGATATTAATTTCATGGGTTTATTAATTTTAGGGTTTATATTCATATGGTTTAATATTCATCCTAGGATTTAATGTTATTCCCTTGAGTTTATAATCCCTTGGGTTTTTAATATTAATCCAATGGGTTTATTAATCCATCGCGTTTATAACATTAATCGTAAGGTTCATATTCTTTGGGTTTAATGTTTATTTTAGGGTTTATAATATTTATCTTAGGGTCTATATCCCTTGGTTTAATAATATTAATCTCTTGGGTTTAATATTAGTCCCTTCGAATTATAATTCTTTGGTTTTTTGGTACTAATCACTTGGGTTTATAATATTAATCATATGATTTATAAAATGTTTATAATATTAATCATATGGTTTATGTTCCTATGGTTTAATGTTAATCCTAGGGCCTAATTTTATTGCCTTGGGTTTATAATACTAATCCTAAGGTTTATAATATTAATCACATGGTTTAATTCGTAGGGTTTAATGTTAATTATAGGGTCTAATCTTATTCCCTTGGGTTCATAATCCCTACTATTTTTAATTTTAAGTCAATGAGTTTATTAATACCTTGAGTTTATGATATTAATATTAAGGTTTAATGTTATTCCCATTGGTTTATAATACTTGAGGTTTCTTAATAGCATATGTCTATAATGTTAATCCTAAGGTTTATAATATTAATATTAGAGTTTAATGTTTATTTTAGGGTATGAATCCCTTCATTTTGTAATATTGTTCCCATCGGTTTATAATGCCTTGGTCTATGAGTCCCTTGTGCTGAAACCTAATTGTCAGGATTGGGTGAATATAATGTAAATAGATAAATAATTAATATGAACAGTCATCGGGAGATGAAGTGAACAGTCTCTCCCTCATTTATATAATGAAGACCTACCTGAAGGAATAAGACACACGAATCAATTTTGGTTGAGGAGTTATTGCCTCATCTAACATGGTATCAGAGCGATGTCTCAAAAGAGTTTTAACTCCCTTCTCCCTACTGCTCTCTGTCACTGCCCCTGTGTGCTCTGTCTACCATAATTAACTCTGAATTCTCTTACCTGACAGCCTCAGACCTGAAAATCCTCTGAATTGTTGAGTTGAATGCCCTTGAGGCAGTGTTGCTACGTTGAATGATCCGAGTAGCTATGCGGAGGAGCAGTGAAACACTACTGGTGTGTGAATCGACTCCATGACCATGTTCACTACGTGAATGGTGAGTGAATCAAACCCTCTATCTACAAAAAAAAATCTGAAGATTTAGAGATCAGCTGAACGACTTACAATCATGGTATTTACACTAGTATGGCTATGCGTTGAAGTTCCTTTCGCAATCTCTTGAAGTTTTTGGCTATGTGTTGAAGTTTTTTGGCCATACGCTCCTATACAAGCATGGTGTTCACTTGTTTATGAAGGGCAAACGTTGAAATTAATGCCATATGTTGAACACTATTTTACCATTATATTAATATTGTTTTGATATTGTATTAACGCTGATGTATTAAGGATGTTTGGTATGGTATTTACGTTGTTGTTAAACGTTGTAAGTGAACACTGTCTCCATCACATGAATTGCATGTATTGCATGTGACAAATCTGGTGGTGGGGCTTATTTCTATATAGTGATTTGCGTGGAAGTGTAAGGCCCTTATGGTTTTTGGAATCCGTGAGCATGTGGATTGCTACAACAAGAGGAGGATCACCGTGAAATGTCAATATATATATATATGTTTGAGTGAATCTGCAACATAGTATGATTTATAAATAATGGCTGTAGCGTGGACATACCTTACGTAGTAGTTATAGTTGTTCTAAGATACATAAGAATATATTTGTTGAAGAGATCTTGAACCTTGATGCAATGAGTTAAGGTTTAGTCTCACGTATTGACAATTGAATTTCCTGTCAAGTCATATCAAAAATATATTTCTTTGAATTGTAATTTAAAAAAAAAAAATTACCACTAGAAGTACAATTTCACTGTATACTAGCAGACATATTTTTTTTATAGTATGCATTCAATCATATCTATCGTAGGAATAGTTCTCACTGACAAGGAGAACTATCCTAAGTGGTCTTTGATGATAAAACACACCCTCATTTTCAATGAGTTGCAGAAAGGAGTGTGTGTCGAAGACAAGGACAATGAACCAAAACAACCTACCTCACACAAAGAGCTCATCATTTGGGAAAACAAGAACAACAAAGTTTATGCATTAATCGCAACATATGTAAATGACAAGATGAGTCGCCATATTTCGTAATTCTCAACTGCCTTTGAAGCCTTACCAAAGCTGAAAGAACTCTATGACTCACATTCTGCACTTGAAGTTGTTCAACTCATGATTAAACTCTTCACTCTTGAACTGCAAAATAATGATCCTCTTGCTCTTGCATCTGAAGTAAAGATTATAATGCATGATATCAAATCTAGTAAGGTTGAATTGGATATTCCTCTTATCGCTTTTGTCAAGGCACTTTATCCTACTTACTCCAATTATCTTGAGTCATTGCAAGCAAATGGAAATCTCAAAGATATCACGTTTGACTCTCTTGTGAAAAAGTTTACTGAAAGAGAGAAGGCTTTTGGAAAGAAGACAACCCCTAAATCTTTTGAAGAGGCTATGTGCCTTGCTCATAAAGAAAAGAATCCTCCTCAAGATTCTTCAAGAGGAAGAGGTGGTTGAAGGGGAAGAGGAAGATATTTTAGAGGCACGGGGCAGACACTCTCAAGGAGAAAAGGTAGATTTGCACTGCATATGCTGCAAAAGAAATGGATCACATGATGCCTCTACATGCAAGCTACCATGGGACAAAATTGAGCAGCAAAGAAACCAATAGAAAGGTAAAATAGATGATACAAACAAAAGTAAGCACCTAAATCTGCTCACTATGTTGTGGCACAATGTAACATTGGAGTAAATGAAGATTTATTAATGCTTCACTTGCTTCTTGGGAAAAATGATTGGTTGCTTGATTCAGGAGCAACCTGCCACATGACTCCATAGAAAATATTTTTTTGAAGATTTAATGACAATGTTGATGGGCATATACTTTGCATACCAATCAAAAATCAAGCCATCAGGGCTTGGCACAATCAGGCTTAAATTGCCTGGTCTTCCAGACTTTCTTCTGCATCATGTTCTATATCTCCCATAGCTAAAGAGAAACTTGTTGTCCTTGGTTCACATCCGCCAGCAAGGTCACTCCATTCATATGTTTGATGACAAGCTTGAGGTGAGAAAAGCATCTGACCACTCACTTTTCATGGGGGGAATAGAAAAAGAAACGCTTCTCAAGCTGCAAAATACCTCTGCTCATGCACAACATTTCTAATACAATTCTCATCATGAAGAAGGTACTTTTCCATCAAGTTTATTATGGCATGCTAGATTTGGACATTTGAACTATGACAGCCTCCACTTTTTGAAAATAACAGTGTTTCTCATTTGCAATTCCTAGGAAACTTAAGCAATGTGATGCTTGCATTCTGGGAAAGCATAGCAAATAGTCTTTTCATGATTCACATTCAAGAGCACATAGAAAACTTTGACTTATTCATTCAGATTTATGTGGTCCAATGCCCATTCCTTCTACAAATGGAAATAAATATATGATAACATTTATTGATGACTACACTAGAATGTGTTGGGTTTATTTATTGAAGAACAAATCTGATGCTTTTCAAACATTCAAGAAGTTTCATAAATGAATTGAAAATGATGCACAATCTCATATTGGGTCTATTCGCACTGATAATGGAAAAGAATACACATCAAATGAATTTGAAAACTATCTTCGACAACATGGGATCAAACATCAAACAACTGTACCTTATAATCTCCAACATAATGGTGTAGCTGAAAGAATGAATAGGACAATCTTAAATATGTTACAATCCATGCTCTTCTTAAAAAATGTAAAGATAATGTTTTGGGCTGATGTTGTTCTATGTGCTGCATGTATAAAGAATATATGTCCCTATAATGCTGTTAGAAGAAAGACTCCATATGAAATGAGGTATGGACATGCTCCTTCAATAAAGCATCTTAGGGTCTTTGGTTCCACGTGTTATGCCTTGATACCAAAGGTACATAGAAACAAACTTGGTGCTAGAAGTCGTAAATGTATCTTTTTGGGGTATTCAAACACCTCCAAAGCATACCGTCTCTATGATGAAGTAAATAAAAAGTTTGTTGTATTTAGAGATGTAATTTTTATTGAATCATCTAAGACTAACAATGTTGTTCAGCGACAACTTGATCACTTAGATAGATTCGCAAAAGCAAAATGATTTCAAGAATTTGATAATCAAATTCCACATCTTAAAAGGGAGATTCCTATACTAGACAACATGTGGAATCTTCTTCTGAGGAACACTCTCCCCCGCATGAAACCTTAACAACAGATGATGCTTTAAGTGATGTGATTGATAGAATTGGGAGACTCAATCTTGATTCAGTCCCAACTCAACCAACAGAGCAGCTTGGACCATCTAAGAAAGGTCCCCCAAAGTGGTTGACAAAGACACTTGAAATTGTTCATGCTGATGAGGTTCGAAAGATAGGAACTAGAAATTCAAACCAGCAAAATGGAGGTGATGTGGATGACTCTAATTCACCTGTTGATATGGATGTTTCTTATCCTTGTGAATTGAACTTTTCTATAGATTTTGAACCAACTTCCTTCAAAGAAGCTGCTTCTCATGATGAATGTAAAGAAGCGATGCAAAAGGAGTATGATTCCCTCATAAAGAATGACACTTGGAAGCTAGTTGATCCTCCATTAGGAACCAAACCAATTGGCCGCAAGTGGGTCTACAAGAACAAGTATAAAGCTGATGGCTCACTTGACAAGCACAAAGCTAGGCTTGTGGCAAAAGGTTTTGCATAGAAGGAAGGGGTCGATTATGAGAAGACTTTCACCCCCATAGCAAAATGGGCTACCATATAAACACTCTTTGCCCTAGCAGCTTAGAACGTTTGGAAAGTCCATCAAATGGATGTAAAAATTGCTTTCTTAAATGGATATCTAAAAGAGAATGTTTTTATGTCTCAGCTTGAAGGATTTGCTGTGAAAGGACATGAACATAAAGAATGCAAACTTGTGAAGTCCTTGTATGGCTTCAAACAAGCACCACAAGCCTGGTATGAAAAACTAACTGAGCATCTTCTGAAACTCAATTTCAAACATTATGATCTTGATGATGCAACTTTATTTTTCAAGGAAGTTGGCAAAATAGTTGTATATGTTGTCGTATATGTAGATGATCTTTTGATGACAGGGAACAATGAAAGCTACATTGCATCCATAAAGAAGGATTTGGGGAAAAGTTTCAAAATGACTGATTTGGGCTATGTTCATTATTATCTTAGCATTGAAGTAACCCAACATCCAAAGTCCATATTTCTTTCTCGAAAGAAATACATTGGAGATCTGTTGAACAGGTTTGGCATGACAGAATGCAATCCTCTTACTACTCCAATGGAACAAAACTTAAAGCTCACATCTATTGAAGGAAAAAATTTGAGGATGCAACAAAGTATAGATAGCTTGTAGGAAGTCTCAACTACCTAACTACTACGAGACCATACATTTCGTTTGGTGTTGGAATCCTCTCCAAGTTTATGCAAAAGCCTTGTGAGGGACATTGGTCTACTGCAAAAAGAGTTCCAAGGTACGTGAAGGGAACTCAAGACTTTGGAATCAAGTATACATAGGTGGACGACTTCAGCTTGATTGGATACTTTGATTCAGACTTCGATGGAGACAAAGAAACTAGGGTATCTACTTCAAGATATGCTATAAGTCTTGGATCAGGAGTTGTCTCGTGGAGATCATGCAAACAAGCAGGTCCAGCAGATTCCACAACAGAAGCAGAAAACGTGGCAGCAACTGAAGCAACAAAACAAATTGTGTGGCATAGGAAAATTCTTGAATATTTGCAGGTAAAATGAGTACAATCAACTCCACTCATGATTGACAATATCTCTGCAATAAATTTGGACAATAGCGCAAAGTTCCATGATTGAATGAAGCGCATCAATACTAAATATCATCTGATTCGACATCATGTTGAGGCCAAAACAATCCATCTCCATCATTGTTGCACTAATGACCAAATTGCGGACATCTTCACCAAAGTGCTTGGAAGAGAAAAGCTTGAACGATTCAGAATGATGCTTGGACTCACCAACATCCCTTTAGATTAAGGGGGAAATGTTTGCACCTAGTAATGAGGATTGGGTGAATATAATGTAAATAGATAAATGAGTAATATGAATAGTCATCGGGAGATGAAGTGAATAGTCTCTCCCTCATGTATATAATGAATACCTACCTGAAGTAATAAGACACGAATCAATTTTGGTTGAGGAGTTACTGCATGGTCTCACATTCACAATAATTATAATAGTAATCCTAGGGTCTAATTTAAATCTCTTGGGTTTATAATCCATTGGGTTTATAATTCAAATCCATTGGGTCTATTAATCCCTTGGTTTAAAACATTGTGTTTATTATGTTATTGTTTGAAATATGACTATTAATATTATATTATATAAGAACATACTATTATATTAAAATATAGATAATATTAATATAATAACCATTATTATTTATATTTTTAACTATACAAATATTTAATTTTTAATAGCTAATTTTACATTATACATGTTTATGTAAATTGATGAGTATATCAATCACTTTTACTAATGAAAATGTATTTGATAAACACCTATAAACCTATACAAACCTATACATTAGTATAAATAATTGAGTTAATTATATAACTATTATAAAGAATGCAACTTCAATATATAAGGCCAATCTAATGACTTATGATTGGGCGATAAATTTTGACTAAAGAGCGTACTAAAATGAAAACACTTTTTAAAGTTTAAATGAATAGAACAACTCTGTAACGATAAATACATCTTCCGTTTATAATGTGAACATAATAACTCAGCTTTTGACTTTGTTCATAAATACAGAGAAAGGGCTAAATAGTAAGCATATATATACACAAACGTATCACAGAAGTCTAAATTCGCTCTCTGAAGAAAGCTTTGCTGACTAAGGTTTTGTATTGTGATTATTGTCAGAGATATCAATTCTATGGGCTCAACTGTCAGTACAGTTTTACTTTTAATGGTTCCACACTATTGATAGAATCAAAGTAGTGACTTTATCTTCTTGTAAATGAATGCAGCCAAATGGTTGTCAATAATGGGTTGTCAGCTTGGAGTTATCTTAGCCAATATACCTGATCAGAAATGTTACGTGGAAATATTTTGTGGTGGTCACATTTATCAAAACATGACTGTAACACCTGCCCCCGTTCCTTCTTATTGTTCACATTCATGATATCATCTCTGATACATCGATCACCTAAAAGTGCTTCGAATCTTTTTTCAACGGAGGTGACAATGATAATGATTTCATAGACCATAGAATGAATCCTTTGCTACACGAAATAGCTGTCTCGTATGCCACTATTGAAGCCGAGGCTTCTCCCATTCTAACATTTCTATTTCTTAAGTTATCCGCACACTGATGCGATACATCTCAAGCTCCACATAAATGACAAAACGGAGGATGAGAATGTGATTCCAAAGTCACTTGTGATTATTCTTCTTTGTATGGGCTCCTAGTCCCTTGTCACATCATATGTATTGGATTCTAAAGAAACTCAATTATATATAGTTATTAACAAAACCATATTTATCAATGTTATTGATAAAAGCTATAGGGGTGTATGAAAGATAGATACAACAATATTTTCGAATAGGATTAATATAGACAGATAAGTTTATATCAACTAGATTAATAATTATTATAAATATTTAAAATTATTTAATTATATAATAACTATATAAGATTATTAATAACTATATAAATAATAACAACGAGATATCTCACAGTTACAAGACTCGATATTATGCAAGGAGTGAGTTTGATTTTCAGATTTGTGGAGACTCCAAAATGCACACATTGGAGTGTAGGAAAAATAATTCTGAGATACATAGCATGAACTAGAGATTGTGGCATAATGTATGCAAGTACAAAAAAGAATGATTTGGTTGGATACACAGATAGCGATTTTGCAGGTAGTTTGGATGATACGAAGAGCACTTCTCATTTTTTGTTCCACCTTGGTTCAGGTGTGAGTATCTAAGAAGTATTCCAATGTGACGACTTCGTGAGCAGAAGCAAAATATGTAATAGTAATATCACCGGCATGTGAAGCAATGTGGTTAAGAAGAGTACTTGATGGACTCAAGAAGAAACAACAATGATCAACAACAATATATTGTGACAACACCTCAATGATTGCATTATTCAAGAATAGTGTGTTTCAAGAGAAGAACAACATATTGATACTATAATCATTTTATTGGATAAATTGTGACCAATGGAGAAGTTCACTTGAAGCCTTGTGAATCTAGTGATCAATTGGCTCATATATTTACTAAGTTATTAGCACAAAATGTGTTTGGGTTTCATAGAAGAAACATGGGTGTTGTAAGCTTAGGTGACACACAGACGAGTAAGCATGTTTGAGTTGTCATGAGTGATGTTTTAGTTTAGCAGTCATAATTAAGGGGGAGTGTTAAAATAAGATAATTACTCCTGCATGTGAAGTTGGCTAAACATAGAGAGTCAATGACACTGAGTGGTTGAGTGTTGAGTCAAGTCGAGTTAAGTGATAGATGACTTTGAGTGTGTGGTTGCATGTCAAGATATTTTAGGCAAGTATCTAGTTGAAAAAAAATTAAATACCCTTCCCTCACTTCATTGTAATCATCATGCTTTGTGTCATCAATAGTTTGTGTCATCAATAGAAGAGAATTAGCTCATGTTTTATGTGTGAATTTCTGTTTTGTTTCTTATGCCCTTCCAACACTTTACAAAGGCAGAATCTCTCATATTATAATCTTTGTGTAAATTTTCAATAAAAGTTCTCAAAACATTGAACGTAATCTTCCTCTTTACTTAATGGATTTTAGGCTACTCTTTATTTAAAAAAATGAGTTTTTGCTTTTTAATGGGAAAATATATTTAGCATTATAAAAATCTATAAGACTTTTAAAATTTTAAAATTAGCTGATATAATTTAGATTTACAAAATATTAATGGTGAAAATAGATTCAGCATTATAAAAAACTATAAAACCCTCAAAATTTTAAAATTAAACGAAAGTAATCTAGATTTACAATTTTTTTTGCTAAATAATTTTCTAAACAAATTTGAAACTATTGGTTTTATAAAAATTTTACAAATATGAAATAGTTGGTTGATTTCAGCTGCCCATCGTACCATGTGAACCACCTAATTTTATTTTAATTTTTAAATTTGCTTTATTAGCAATTCTTTTCATATGAAATCTTTGTGAAAGTGTTAGAATGCTTATGGGTTCAGGTAACAGATGAGTTTAGATGAGTTTATATAAGAGTTTATTGACTTGAAAAAATAAAAATTCTACATCCAATTCTATCCTAAGATGTTTGAACCAATGATTAAAAATGATTTTACTATTTATATGATCCAATGAATTTTAGCTCAACTATAAACTTAACTTTTAAAATGTTTGAAACACTAATGTAGCGAATTCATTTTCTTTCTATGATGAAATGGAATGAAATGAAATGGGATGATTTGATATTATTATTTTTTCAGGATTTCTACTTGTTTTATATTTTTGCTTTTCCCACTTTATTTATGATGGAATTGGATGATTTGATTTTATTGGTTAGTAATTTAATTAGTTATATTTATTTAATTTCTAGTTAAAATTAGTTTATTTATTTAAATTACAAATAAATTTAATGTTTTGAAAAAATTTCAATTGATCCAAATTACATTGAATTTATAATTCAAAATTACAATCCTCATAAATAATAACAGCCAGAAATTATATTGGGAAGTTTGCACAATTTTGATAGACTCCTATTGACAGTAACAGCCAAAAAAATGCAGAGGTAGCAAATTATAGTTGGAAGTTTGTTCATAAATGCAGAGGTAGCAAATTTTGGGTAAACCTCAAACTGATAAGTTTAATTGAATTTTGGAGAATCGCTGAAGTAAATGCTTCTTCAATTCATGATGTGAACTGCACGACGGACTCAGCATCTTAGTAAACGTAGCGGAAACATCAGCAACAATGACTCATCATTCGTCTGAATGACTGACTCAGTGTTTGACTTGTCATGACTTGTTTATATATGCAATAGTGTTAGTCGAAAGCAAACGTTAGCAGCAATGACTTGTCATTTGTCTTTGTTTATATATGTAATAGTGTTAGTCGAAAAGATACACTTGCATATCTTAAAAATCCTTATTCCGAAAATACTTCCCTCATTGAAGTTTTGGATAGTGCTTATTAGGCACACTTCATTTTCAGTGCATGTATTCATTTTATAGTTTTAAGTTAAAAATAGTTTTATGCTATTCGTATAATTGGTAAATAGATGTATTAATTTTTTATTTTATTGTCAATGTAGATATTTTTAATGTATCAAATTTCTAGAAGTACAAATATTTTTTTTGGAGTGTAAATTTGAGGAAATGTTTGTATATTTAAGAATTATCTCTCTCTCTAGGCATGATAGATTTGGAGTTAGATAGATCTAGGTTGGTTAGAGCTGTCAATGTCATATTTTTAAATTATCATTATGATGTATAAGTTTGAGATAAACTTCATACTTTGAAATTTACATTATGTTTTATTTTGAGTTACATGACCATTTAATTTTGTTCTTTAATTTAGTTTATGTTGGTTGCCTTTAATGGTAATGGTCTGTAAGTATGTGTTTGCATGCTTTAAGTGGTTTGTGTGTTTATGTGTTTGGATTTGGATGGTAATGTTTGTGAATTAATAGTTTTTGTGCTATGTTTCTATATGTGTATGTAATTGTTCATTAATTATTAGTTGGTGATGACGAAGGAAGACAATCTTGTCAATAACTTGCAAGAGGATTAATATTGGACATCTATTTAAATAAATTTTAGCTATCATAGTGTCCCTCTAGCTATTACTAAATATATATGTAACAATAGTTTTAATTTTAAATTCCCTGAGTTACCTCAATGAGATGATAAATATGGTTAACAAATTTAATTATGAAAAATGATGAAATACAAATTTTGATACCAAAGTGACAATGTAATAGCATTGAATGACAAAAGAATGTGAATAATAAGAATGTTGTCAATTACGAATAGTCTTCATTTGTGATCAATCTTAACTATTTTTTTATACTATTCTTATTATCGGTAGTGTTATTTTTGCCATATTTTCATATCAATTATAATAAAAGTGTAGTTGAAATGGTAAAGCATTCAAAGCTTTAACTCAGGCTATTGTAGTAAATATCTTAACTTTTCTCTCTTGCTCCCCAATATTAAAACGTTGAATTACTATAACAAAAAAATCAATTCACATTGTCAATAATTTTTGTGGGCTTACACTAAAATCAATCACACTCTTATTCAAATCACTTTAAAATTAGTTTACTATCATACATCAAGTTACATCAAATCACAAATCAACATCTACACTGAAATCAATGCATCTAATGCAAGCAATCACATAGGAATATAAATCACCATCTACACAGAAATCAATGAATCTAGTGCAAGAAATCAAATATAATAAAAGTTAATATCTACACTAGTACAAGCAATCAAATCGAATTAGAAAACATCTATGCTAAAATCAATGCATCTAGTTTAAGCAATCAAATAGGATTAGAAATCATGTTTACACTAAAATCAATGCATCTAGTTTAAGCAATCAAATAGGATTAGAAATCATGTTTACACTAAAATCAATGCATCTAGTGCAAACAATTAGATATCATTAGAAATCAACATCTACATTGAAATTAGTGCATCTAGTGCAAACAATCAAATAGGATTATAAATCACCATCTACAAGGAAATCAATGAATCGAGTGCAATCAAAGAAATAGGATTATAAATAACAATCTACACTAAAATAAATGCATCTAGTGCAAATAATCAACTTGAATTATAAAACATCTACACTGAAATCAATGCATCGAGTGCAAGGAATCAAATAGGATTAGAAATCAACATCTACCCTCAAACCAATCCATCTAGTGCAAAAAATCAAATATAATTAAAAATCAACATCTACATTGAAATTAATGCATCTCGTGCAAGAAATCAAATAGTATTAGAAATCACCAAGTATGTTAAAATCAATGCATCTAGTGTAATAAATCTACCCCACCTTCCCCTCCTTCCATCGATATCTATATCTCGCTCCATCTCTCCTTCTTTGTATCTCTATCTCACCCCCAACATAGGCACGCTCTCTACATCTCTCCCTTGGAACTCCCACTCTATCTCTATATCTTTTTTCTTCCCCCCCTCTCTCCCCATCCAATTGCATCTCATTGTCCCTCCCTCTCTCCTCCTCTCTCTCCCTACCTCTCTCCTCGTCTCTCTCGTCCTTCCTTTCTATCCCTTTCTCCCCCCATCACTCTTTCTCTTTCTCTTTTCCCTCTAACCTTGTCACTTTCGCCCTCCCTCTCTCCTTCTCTCTCTCCTCCCCTCTTCCCCTCCATATTTGTGTCTCCCTCTCCCTCTCTTAGCCCCCTTTTTCTCTCTTAGCCTTCTCTCACTCTCTCACTCCTCTCCTCTCCTCTTCAGTGCAATCAATTAAATAAGATTAGAAATCACCATCTACACTGAAATTGATGCATCTATTGCAAGAAATAAATTTCCCTCTAACGCCTCC
>APFE030752876.1:22789-45009 GCA_000404065.3 Pinus taeda
ATATATCATTGAGAGTAAACAAGATAGATGGAATACAATATGCATTAAATGTGCCAGTGCTGTTGTATTAAGAAGTGTAAGTTCTAGTCATATAATACAACCATGACCAACCACAACAATGGAACGTTACAGTTACTATCACCTACTCCTCCAAAGAGATATACTAGCTCTGTGCAGTGGAGAAGCCAAGGCTTGTTACAATACTATCCAAGCTTTCTCTAATATACTCCTATTGGAATCGTGGTTGACCAAAAGCCTTTACAATTAGTTATGAGGTTTTATTTATCAGAAAGGGTGGGGTCACCCTTGACATTCCTCTTTGTGACCGCTCATCAATCCTCATGACTCTTCAACTACTCTATGACTATTACGTTCAACTATCGGCACTTGAACTTCCACTTGGCAAGATGTTACATAGAATCTGCACATGTACCCATGTGAGACAAAATGGCTTGAGCAAGCCATGTAAGACATCACTAACACTTAGACCATTGTGGTGAGACCAACTCTTTGATATCCTTGTGATGTTCGATGGTGGCGAACTGATGCCAAACTTGGTCATTGATGGCGGTGTATGTTGGCTCAATGATGATATCTTGTTGAAAGTGAACACTTGCCTTCATTGCATCTAGGTACATTGATATGTACCCTCTATCCAACTCATTAGATATCATGTGGATAATCATCTTGAGTGTGGCTAGACCAGTAACCTACTGTTGCATAGTGTCTGTGCTGATCTCCAAGTGTGTGTTGGTGACCATGTGCATCAACTTGTGAAAGTACATGTTAAGCTCTAGTTGGATTTCATTCTTGTCTTCACCTCAGTGAGTGTTCCAAATGGGTGGGATCAGATGCGTGCACACAATGACATGCATGATGTTGAATTCCCTTGCATGCGATCAAGAACACTACACACCTTGTCTGCTCTGTGCTAACTACTCGGATGGATCTATAACTTGTGTTGGCACAGTTTCATCCATCTGTTCATGTTACGCCCTTTGTTCTACATGTTCCTCTTGCAACTCATTGTCTCATCTTTGCAGCTCCTATTATTCCTTGAGTTGCCACTTCAGCACATGCAACTCCTTCTCTATTTCTCTCTCTTCCTTTGTATGATCTTCATGTCACGTCATCACATCATAGCCTCAGTGTCCAAAATTTCTTTCATCACAAGTGGATCTGCTTGAGATTGCAACTTTATTCCCTTTTTGTGCTTTCAACAACCTTCCTCTTTCATTCATTGGATGTAGGTGTGTTGCCTTCTACTACTGCTGATGGCGTTGCTCACTGTGACATTGTTGCTATTTCATCTTTATAGCCTTTTCCATGGACAACTTGATGTCTTCATAGATAGGCAAGTTCATAGACACTTGATTGACAGCATCCCTAACTGTGCTTTGAATGGTGTCTTAAACTTTGCTCCCCTAGAAGCCATTGTACCTGTGCTTCTAAGAGGTAGAAAAACACCTATGATGCCTCAAGACATAAAAACACTCATGGTAAGAAATCTATCAATTGAAAACCAAAACAAACTTGAGGACTGACATGTAACATACCGATGTGATTCATCGTTAAGGTTACACAATTTATACTAGGAGGTCGGGAGACTGACTGCCAAAAATGTGTAAGGAACAATTCGGGCTATTAGGAGGCTGACTGACTGCTAGAACTACGCATGAAGTAGTCTAGCTTGGCCTGTTGGGGACTGAAACTGTGCAATGCACAATTTCAGTGAGCAGTGACATGCAAACAGCAAACTACATTGCATAGTTTCTAGGGCTAGTAGGACACTGCCTCCAAGAATTGTGTAATGCAAGCCCGAAGATTAGCGCCAGGCCAAACTTTCACAATATCTAGAGCAAAGCCAGAGCCTTCACTTCTGGAAATGCATAGTGCTAGCTGGGTAGGGCACGGTCCAGTCCAAGGTGGCCTAAGCCGACCGGTGGGTGACTGAAAACATGAGAAGTCTGAAAGCATGATGAGATGAGTGAAAAGAAGAGTGAATGATCATACATGCAAACAGAAAGTGAAGGATTCAAAAAATGGGAAAGCATGCATGTGTGTGAAGCGAGTCACCACAATAATGAACGTTTGTGAAAAAATAATGTCATGCATGCAACAACAATTAGATGCAAACAAAAATTGAAGTGGTTCTTCTACAAGGTAACATACATCAAAACAATAGCAAGCGCTCACTGAAATCAAGAAGACAACACTCAGACAGAGTGAAACACAAAAAGTGACAGAAACGCAGCATGAGACATGAAATGCGGGCTTACTTTGAAACAACTGAGCTGAATATGCCAATGAATCCTCGATGCAATGTGGGATGTTAGAGAAGCAAGGTGGATGTGAGGAATGAGCTTTGCAGTGTTCAATTGATGATTTTTGATAATATTGAGGTTGTGATGTGTATGGCACATATCTAGGAAAAGCGACACTTGGTGGGAGGTTTGTGAAATGATCCTTATATTTAACCTCTAGCTTCTAAAAATACATCCCTAAATCAAGGGATGCCTTTTCATTTTGCCTTGGGAGAAGAAGTCCATGCATGCAAATCGGAACTGGTATATCTGAAGGTACATGCATCGATTTGTAGGCCTGGGATGAAAATCTACGCAATTTCTGGGCTGAGAAGAGATGCCTATCCCAGTGGGATTATGCAATTTCTGGGAGTAATAAGTGATTGTCTCCTAGGATTGCACAATTCCTCGGCTTAGAAACTATCCTCGGTCAGACCTCGCAATTTTCTCAAGGAAGCTTGTCTAAATGCATTGCACAATTTCTGAGGGCAACAAATTGCCCTGGGTTAGACATCAGAATTTTCTCAAGGAAGCCTATGTGACTGCATTGCGCAATTTCAAAGTTGAGCAGCTGTCATAGGTCATACCTTGCAATTTTCTCAAGGAAGCTTGTCTTACTGTATTGCATAATTTTTTAGGGTAGCAAGTTCCCCTGCTAGATTTGTGCAATTTTTGCTAGCTTCTAGGCTTGTTGTCCCAAAGCTATTGTGCAATTTCTAGGAGTAGTAGGTAACTGTTGCCCAGAATCACACAATTTATGTGCTAAGAAGTTGTCCTGGGATGAATTGTGCAATTTTTGAGAGGAACATTGTCAGGAATATTTGCATAATTCTAGAGCCCAACTGGGTGTCTAGCTAGGTTTGTGCAATTTCTAGAGGAAAGGATGGTTCCCCTTCAGAATTGCACAATTCCGAGAGGGATATGCTCAACCAACAACTCACATGAAGTCTAAAAAGAAGCCTGTGAAGGAGGTAGAACAAACTTGCATGAACAAGATGACAAGATGCTATGAGATAGCTGAAGCTAATGTTCTTGAGAGTGAAAAACATGCTACTGAGGATGGTTGGTAGGGAGGCTCCAAAACAAAGTTAGGGAAAAATTTTCTAGGGTGGTTGTAGCCGCTAAAACGCAACCCTTGTAAGAGGAGATGAGTGTTGCAGTGAAAAATCCTTAATTGTAACAACAATATTCTCACCACTTGCAAAAAAAATTGGTAAGAGGGATATATCAAACAACTTCAACACAACCTCTATGCCCTTTTTCTCAAAAAACACCCCACATGTATTCGTATTATGTAGAATATTATCTAAGAGATGTGTATCATTTCTTATCAAATATGGGAGAAAATATTCCATTTTTAAACATAAATTTTCAGTAGAAGAATTAACCCCCAGCTCATATATTTCCCTTAGTGTTTCATGTCCATCCACTAAACTAATTGTTTTATGTTCTAAATAAGTCTTAATGGGAATAGGCATAGAATAGTTGTAAAATTCTTGCAAAAGGGAAGACACTTCACTGCCGTATTTCAATCAATACATTGACCATAGCCCCCCTCAAAGAAGTAGCATGTCACATCATCTCATCCAAGGAATATGATAAGAAGCCAGGAGTGTCACCTTTCAAAACCCATAGGTAGGCTTTTGACATTAAATAATTCACAAAACATCTTAGAGCACCATGATCATTAATAGATTGAAGACAAAGGTTATTAAGGAACAAAGCACCAAAGAATTGTGGTATACACACCACTGCATCCACAGAAGGGAGGATACCAACCATGATGGGATCCAAAAAAGCATTAGGCCTACCAAAAACATTTAGAACATAATTACAAGTTGGATATTTATGAATAAGATCAGTCATGACTTTAGCTGCAAGTGAAAATACCCCACCACTAGATTCCTTTGATCTTTTGAATATAGTGCACAAGAAAAATAACAAAGAAATATCTTTGGAACCATATATCCATACCGTATTTCCAGGAGAATCTATGCCAAGAGATATAGCCTGAAACAATGCCTTCGTAAGAATTCTTCTATGATAAAGAACCAATGTACTGGGCTGAGCTACCCGCATTGCCTCTGACCCAACAACATTTTTCTGAGGAGACCTTCCCTTGGAACCTGATTGTAATTCTCCACTCTGCTTCCTTACTCTCTCCTCAAAATGGTAAAATTCATACTTCAAGCATTCTATGGTGTTATCCAAGCCTCCTAAAACATTGAATAAGGTTGCAACAAGATTACTATAGTCCACAAAAGCCTCGTTGATGTGCACAACAATTGTTTCCAAGTGTATGCGTTGTGGATCCAATCTTGATAAGAGGGAGGAAAGTTGGCATTAAACTCACACCCCTTAAATAAATGCAGCTACAAGAAGAAGAAACTATAACTATTATAAGAGAAATAAGTGCTTCTAGAAAAGATATCGAACAATAGGATGATTCACTAGAAAGGGAAGTTATTTCCTTTTGCATTACACTAGGTAATATGCCACGACGTCCTTCTGATGTGATGACATTTAAAACCATTGACTAATGAGACTGTTGTATCATATTTTGGTTTTGATAAGTTAGAATAAATTAAGAAAAAATGAAAATATATTTACAAAATGTTAACATAGGATGTGGAAAAAAAGAATATTGAATAAAAAATGTTAGGAAAATATTTTTATAAATATGTCGATATCAAAGAAAATGTTAGGGTAGATGACCTAAAAAATGAAGGTGAGAATAAAGGTTAGGTTAGATACAAAAGAAAAATAAATCAACTTTGAAAGTGTTGCAAATCCAAATTCCACTACTTTTTTCTAAATTCAGTTTGAAAAATAATAGTTGTGTGCAATTTGTTTAGATGCCACACTAGGTTATTTTATCCAATTATACAGTTGCATTATAATTGGATTTGTTTTAAATTAATTCTGATAGGTAGAAAATAAATTGGCTCAACAGTTTAATCTTAGCCAATGAAGGGAATAAGGTATAGAGATAGATTTTTCATAAAAACAAAATATTGGGTTGCTAGTTTAAATGCACTCTGCAAGGATAAGAAAAAATGTTAGGAATAGAAGGGTATGTAGAAATACAATGTTTGAGATATTGAAATGGCTATTTCCCAAAGATCAAAACAATAGGAAACATATTGATGACAAGAGTTCGAATAACCAAAGTTTTGACTTTATCCTTTTGCTATCACTCCATTCAATAAAACAACTAGACCCAAGCCCGTCGATTCCCCTTATTATATTGCAACCCCACCATTCATTCCCCATTCAAACATTAAAATCCCTCCACCTCACATCTCATCCTACACACTCCTCCAAAATCATATGGCCCACACTACCTTTTGGGCCTCATTCGTCATCTAAAGTTTATCGGCAGGGGGCGAATGGGCAGTCTTTAATACCACCTACATAAACCACAAAACTTATCTTTTAGTCTTTCGGGACTAGAAGTCCGAAAACCACAAACCACTTTGTCTTACCCTCAAACGCGGTATCCTTCATAAATGTTTACCACTGCCCCATGTCACTTTTAACTTCATATCTACTTTCTGATCATCTGCACCCAAATCAAATGGTGCACAACCATATCGGCCTCACTCGACGGTAGATCTTTACCCACCCGATCAATTAAAACAATCATTAAACTATAATTAATCCCATACTGCTGATGATTAAAGTCCTGCCCCCCCTCGAAGCCCATGATTTTATCACCCGCGCACCTCCCTCACTCGACTACCATCAGATCACCATTCCCCTCATCTAACGGTCCACAGGAATATCAGCTGTGCTTGATGACCGATCCTTACCCACCCGATAAAGTGGTTTTCCCTAGACCCTAACTGCTATGTGTCAATCGTTGGAGTAGATCGGGTGACCCCTCCCAAATACCACCTGACACTCAAAAGTGGTGTGATGGCATGGGAAACTGTCTCCCTGCTCAACCCGATAAACCACCTATTATTCATAATACAAAATTTCATGCATTTATAACCAAATGTCCATTAATTAACCCATTGGATAATTAATGAATTTTCAAACATTCGATGCCGCCCTCCCACTCCATTTTTCTCTTTATAAACACCATGTCATGCATTTCGAGGGTGACACAGTTAACTTCTACGACCAAAATTATTCTTCAAGCCCACTTGCTCAACAGCTTAGCCATTGTTCGACATTCTAGCAGCCACTTGCCCTGTTCGCAAGCACATTTTCCAGGTCCACTTGTCAGTTAATTTTCTCCACTATGGTAACTCCTTTTACCGTTTTGTCATTTACAGTCCCTAGTTTTGTGTGACAAAATGCCTTCCAAGGGAAAAATAATTGCAGAAGTTTAAAATCCTCTAATTCACCCAGAGGTTGATTTCCACCATACTCCATTAGTTGAAAAGGACTGAAAAATCATTGAGACTTCTTCTCAATTTGATTTGTTTGAAATTTATTGCCGGTGGGAAGAGTAGCTAATTGACCAAAGCTATGAAATTGAGCTCTGGGAATCCCAATTGTCCCACTATATTTTTCCACAAATACACAGAGCCCCAGAGTTTGTGAGAAAATGCCATGAATCCTATGCTCCCTGTGAGAGAATCATTATCTCACCTACTGGAGAAATCCTCTGTCCCATTAGTGCTGATCAATTGAGAAAATGTTGCAGGCCCCTACCACCATACCAACTCATCCTTGTTCCCATGAAAACCTGATAGAAGCTTATAACAAACTAGACTTTACCAAGAGATCCCAAACCTTGTAACTGTTTTTAGCAATTGGTAGTCCTTTATCAAAGAAAAATCCCCCTTATGATTCATCTATGTTTCCTGATAGAACCAAGAATATTACTAGTACCCTATCCTATTTTCTTGGTTATCACTTGGATCAGTCTGTCAATGAATCCATCATTGATTTCTTATCCATGTTTTATTATGATTCTAAGCCTACTGTTATTTATGATTTCTATCATTTCATAACTGAAACCATACATGAGCAGTTTGTTAAATTTAATGCAAAAGAAGTATTCAAGTATGCTTCAGTACTTGTGTATCTATTTATATATTTTTAGGGAGGAAAATTCCCATTTTTTTTTGTTGAAACTTGATGAAGAAGGACAACAACAGTCAATGATTTTCTGGACTTCAATGGGGATGAAGGAGAAAGAAGAATTCACATATAAGCAGTTCATAGAAATGTTTATTCATCCAGCCCTTAGCCTTATGAGCAGCACTCCATTACCAAGGATCAGTGAGGGGATTGTCAAAGAACTTCAGTTCAAAGATGAAGCTGCAATAGGAGATTGGTATTGTTACCAAAACTACACAGAAATCAGTGTTTTTGGTTGTGAGCTTCCACCCTGCAAACTGCCAAAGTACCTCCCTGTTGGAATCTTTTCACTAGAGTACTTGAGGCAAAGATTGAATGCAGATGAAGTACATTTTGTAGTTTCCAAAAAGAAATCACAATTTAAGCTCAAAGATCAAGTTGGTCCCTTCATTTGCAATACCAGGGCAGTAGGGGAGGAAGCTGATAAGCTGTTTAAAGAAATAAAATTTGCCCTTAGTTTCTCTTGGCCATATGACACATAGGGAGTCACCTCCAAACTCAGGATGGAAAATAGGTTCACACCATCTCATCATATAGCTAGGACTGAGATAGAACAGTTCAAGAATTAGTTGGAATGGACAAAGAATACCATCCAGGAGGTTGAGGAGTAGCTGGTCTCTACATCAAATATGAAAACGCCCATTGCATAGCGAAATATTGGCAAGAGAGGGACGGAAGAAAAATCTTCACCTGCATCAGAGGCAACAAGCCAAGGCCTCGAGGTCCTTCACAAGAAGAAGAAACAAAGGGTCTCTATGAATATTGATTCACAGTCTGGTGAATAGTCTATGCAATCTCCAACTCAATCTACCACTTCTCATGAACAACAGATAGTCCAACTTGTTGGAGGCATTCCAGAGAATAAAGAGGAAGACATGTTCAATCTCTTTAGTGAAATCAAAAGAAAGAATGAAGAATTGAATTTAAATACTTTCACCTTGTTCTGGAGGCATTCTTCGAGCTCTAAAGCCAGGCTTCTTTCAGTCTTCGATTTTGAGAAGGGTCAGATGTAAATGGCTTTCTTGCAGGCCCAAGTTCCTCATCCTAGGACTGAAACACAATACCAGAAACACACTTCTTTTGAGTTTAATGTCAAGGATGTGAATCCAATTGATCAAATTGAGATGCATAAACAAACTGGATAGATGATTGCTTGAACCTTGACAAATATTTCTATGGGTTTGTCAAAAATGCAGGTTACATTGGCCAACATTCAGTCACAATTAAAGTTGGAGAAGGTCTCCTCATTAGCAAAGGATACCAAGATTCAATCCTTGGAAAACCTAGTGCTAAGGATGGGATATGATCCCTCAAATATAAATTTTGTAGAGGAGCTCAATAAGGAAAAGAAAATTGAAGTTGTAGCATTAAAGAAAGAGTTGAAACTACTAGAATTTGAGGATCCATTGGCCAAAGAAATCGAGAAGACAAAGACTCAAAAGTCAGATATGATGAAGCTCATCATATAATAGAATTTGCAAATAAAACAAATGGAGGAGAAGATGGAGAAATTTGTTAAGTAGAAGGAGGAATCTATCAGGAACATTCAACCTTCAGTGGATGTAGTCTCTCTTGCAACAGTTCCCACCACCAAAGTTTCTACTTCAGCCACTACATCAGCAACAAGTACAGCAGAAGGAGTTGAACAAATTACCGAAGCTATTCAGAACCTATCTATTAACACAGGAGAAATTACTAAACTAAAGGATGAACTCAAAAAATTACGATTTATGAAGCCTATATTAGACAATTCACATACAACTAAAAAAAAAAGACTCAAAGGCCAAGTGGAAAGGTTGCAGAGAGAACTCATAGATTCCTTCATAGGAAACAAGTTTGGTTTAGCAAAATAAATTCTATGGGAAGAAATCACAAAAGAAATCAAGGAGATTTGGCCCTCCATTAAGATAATATTCAAGCAGAAATATCTCTTGGAAAAAGATCAAGAAGTAGTGGAAACCATAACTAAGAAGCTTTAGGATACGACAGAGACTACCTCTGATATAAAAAAATTTCTAAATTCCATGGATGACTATGAGCTTGAGGAATTAAGAATAAGTGACAGAACTGCAACTATATTATAGGTAAAGAAGATTATTACTAAGAAAATCTAACCCTTCAGCTATAAGATAAGTGTAGCAATGTTAACAACATAGTTTAGATATTTTTCAACAATATTGAACCTTTGGTCAACAAAGGTTTACCTTCTATGATGGTTTTAATTGATAAATTAATGCCAATTGAGGATTATGTCGAAGTTAATAGAGGTGGGCACCCATGCAGCTTCAGTCACTAATATCAAAGTATCAACCACACCAGCTCTCATAGTAAAAACACTGAAGGATTATTTCTTCATCCCGGATGAAATCAAGCATATATTTTTGGTAAAACCCACCTTTACTAAATACACCAAGATGGATGAAATCTACAGGAGGGTAACAAATATTTGCATCCCAGATAAGAAACACTGGGAAGAATTAACATATTTACTTGATTAAGGATAAATGAACAACATTCAGTTTTTGAGGGAAGAGTCAGCCAGCTTCAACCACTTTTCAACTTTCTCAGTAAGTCATCAAACATCGCAGCTCCAAAATAATGCTAGATCATTAGACATTTTTATTTATGATTGTGTAAATAATCTATTTTTGTAAAAGTAGTTTATTGTATTTTTTGTCATACTGTTGTATAAATAACTCTCTTTACGAGTTATTAAGGGTTGCACCCTTGAAGAAGCATTTCTAGACATATGATGTAATTAATCTCTTTGGATCGTTAATACGAAACAAAGGATTTTGTATTCTGTTTTGCATAGTTTTTGTTTTCTGTAAGTTTTTCCAGTGTCGTTCATTATCTTTTTTCTTCGTATACTTGTGCCTTGTAGAGATAAACAAGTAGGAAAAATTGTATTTCAATTTATTCCTATAAGCTTTCTGAAGTGACAATCTATAAAGATAATGAATTAATGGAATGTTTGTTTAATTAATTCCCTCAAAATTAATAAATCATAGTATCTTTTGTAAGCTCATGTGTATTTTCTCAAACCTTTAAACATAGTTTAAAGGTTTTCATACTTATGATTATCTACCTTTCCATTTGAAAATTGTGGCAATCATATTACTCTTTTGTTTCTTCTCATCATCATAAAATTTATTTCACTATGTAAATATTTATGGCAGCCCTTTTCTGAGATATTGATATTATTCAAGAGGTTAGGCATACCAGTTCTATATCTGTTTCATTCATTGGTCTCCCAAATTAAAACAAAACCCCCAAAACAGTTATCTTAAATGCTTTGGCATAACAATTGACAATTATTATCTTAGAGATACAACAGAGATCAATAGAGGGCCCCTCATGCCACTATTGCCAAAATATGAATATCTTATGGAACCACATCATGAAATCTTAATAATGTTACAAGTTCATTCAAACACTTAGGTTCATTGGTTAAAAAATCAGATAAATCATTGGTTTCATTACTTTCTTGAACTAGCACTATAAAACCCATAAAACAAATACAATTGTATTTCACCTAGTTTCTAGACATGAAAATGATATTCATAAATCAAATATTGTTATTAAAGAAAATATAAGGCCAACATGAACCTTGTATTCATCTACTACATGCTTCAAAAGTTGGAGATCACTTTTAGAATTCATACACAAATCAGGTATAAGAATAGCTTGTAGCCCTAGGTCTCATGACAGTTCCACTTCAAAATCCACCATATAAGTAGATTCGTCAACATAAAGCTTAAAATTAAGGGAAATTACTAGATCATATGAAATAAGGTCAGTCCCATCTTTAGAAGAACAAGCGAACATCCCTAAGCCTTCTTCTTTACCAACCCATGCTTGAGACAAGGAAAATAGCTTTACACTAAGAGAAGTATCTCTAATCAAGAATTTTCCCACTAATTTCCTTACAAATGCATCTAATGTTTGTACACTACAAATTACTACATATGCCAAAGTTGAAAGATGCGGCCACATAAAAATAATACATAAGCCTAGATCATTGAAAACATGTCTCAAAAACTTGATATGAATCACAAAAGCATAAATTCAATAATATATAAGAAATAAAGAACAAACATAAATCAGCATGCATCATCTGAAATGCCACAAGTTGGAAAATACATAAAAATCAAGGAAACAATTTCACCATGAGTACAAAACAAATCATCAAAATAAATTGTTTGCATTATCGTGAAAAGTATACAAAACAATAAAGAAAAACTAAAAATTACAAAATCGATAAATATAATGTTTTTATGGGTAAAGAAAGGGAATTTATATACTTCTTGGGATGAGAATGAAAACAGTAGCAAAATTTACCTATATTGAAATAACAAAAGATAGAGAGAGAACATATGTCACTCATAACCTACAATCATCTTATTACTTACAATGGATTTTTAATATATTTGTTAATTTCATAAACCTTCAAAGATTTGAATTGATCAACTACTTGGGAAGAGAGAGAGAGAGAGAGAGATATAGGTAGTAAGAACTTGAAAGTAATGTAAAAAACCATAATACGCTAGGAACGTTGATCAATCATAGGTGTTAAAAAGAGAAGGGAATAAAAAAGAGAAAAAATGACATGCACAATAGAAACATTTTATGAGGAGCTTGAAGTAAAATATAATGTAACATCACAGTCCAATTTTCTAAAGACTGAATAATAGCCTGAAATTTTATAGACTATTAACTTACTAATAAAATATAATAACTCGTACAAATAAGAAGCATTCCCCTCAATAACTTATAGGGTTTGAATTGACCAACAAATAGGAATCAAATGCATAATGAGGCATATACTTTAGAAATTTGGGAGGGTTTGGAGACATGTTGTCATTTGTTTAGATGTGAGGGTATACGCAATGAATTGATGAAGGCTCTAAAGGTTAATTTAATGATTCTCTGAATTTGAGGAAATGTCATATCTACTTTCTCTAAATTAAAATTTCTAATGTGTGTTGTTTATCGAGATACTAAGCCATTGTAATTAACCCCTTTCATATTCATTTGTCCTGAAACTTACAAGGATCCTACCATACACAACACTTTAGCCCTCCTATGCCTATTTTCTTCTAGTCCTTTTCTCTTACTCTTTGGTGTCCAAGGATAGAAAAATAGGGAGATCCTCAAGTCGAGACAAGAGGAACATACCTTCCTATCATTACATACAATGTTTTCTAGTTTATATACGACTGGGCTAATAAAGAGTGAAGGACGTGCCAACCCACAATAATGATAAATGTCATTCCTTGACTTAACAAGAGAATAAGCTAGCTTGTCCACCATTCTTGATATGGAAACCACACACAAATAAGATATTAAAATGGAAGGTAAATGCATTTAAATAAGACATCATGAATGTATGTGATATTTGATAATTACAACAAACTTACGCTTTCAAAAGAACCTAAAAAAGCACAAACATAACAAAGAATTGAAGAGACAACAAAATATCTTGGAAACCAGTGCTAAAGAAAGTTGAAAATTATTGGAGTTGTTGAAATCTGTAAATTAGCATTAAAAACAAGATATTTGTTGTAGAAAGATGTAAATTATTGGAGTAGTTGAAATGTGAAAATTATTATTAAAAATGTGCAACATAGCAAATTACGGATTAGCTAAAATTAGTAAACCAACATAGATCCATGTTAACTATGGATCTTTTTGCAACAAGAGGGAACAAAAGTAGAAGTGAGATGAGAATATCTTGATGCTTGAAAGATTAAAATTTAAAATCGATCACATTTTTGTGCTTCTCACCTTTGATATTGTGGGTTGATTGGAAAAAACACATCTAAATTGATGACACATAATTGTCTCAGATTCTTCTTCTTCCAATATTTGATATGATTTTGTTATTGGTGCTAATTTTATATTATAGCCCACACTAAATTTATTTTACTATATTTTTAATTTTCTATAACCTATTATATTGGAAAAACATATGTTGATGTCAATGTTATATACAAAATGATGGGAAGGGCATTAGACTCTTCAAAATTGAGTTGTAGAGTGCATCTTTCTTATCTTAGTGTGATAATGTGGAGGGAAGTAATACTATGTACAACATCCAATTCTTCAACCAATAGGGCACGAAGTGAAATACTTCCAAATATTTTAAAAGTTTGGTTTATATAAGGATGCACACTTTTTCTATTTGCATTCAATTGCAATAAATAGTGAAATGTAGCTCATCCTTTACCAAGTTTAGTTACCTATTTGATACTAAATTAAATCTCTTCAAATTTTCTAGACAGAAACAGTGAGGAAGATCAATAAAACTACTTAACCATCATAATGGGAAAATGCAACATTTTCTATTAAGTACTCTAAATGTGTCCTATGTAAATCACAGTGTTATGAAATTACAAAGAAAAATAAAATACTACACAATTGCACATGAATGTCTTGCAACTGAAAATAATTATTAAGAAAAGATCAATTCAACTGCAAGTCATTGCAACTTCTAGAGTAGAAGTGGTATATATGCTTTTGTAGGTAGGAAGTGTAGTAAGTGGTATATCTAGTTTTGTAAGTAAGCACTCTACACAACCTATAGGTAACCAAGTTTGTAAGCAACCAATTAAACTAGCCAATTTGGACCAAAGCCATACCAAAATGGCCATTTCAGGTGGGTTCAATACAAGTAAATTTGATGGATGGTGAGGTATGGCCAGTGAAACTGACATGTTTAGTTCTAGTTTAATTAGTTTTAAAACACTGGAATTAACTAGACTAACATCTATTTTCTCACAGTATAGTTGTAGCCATAAATTTAGCAATTTGAGTTTAGTGTAGAATTAAAATGTACTTTTTTTATCTTATAATAAGATTTATTTTTGTCTCTAAGCTCCTTTTCTAGTTTTGACAAAGCTTTTTTCCACTTTTAAATTAGGTACCCCTTGGATGAGGAATTCTATACTATGATGAGGGTGCAAATTTGAAGAGAGGAACTTGACATTATTAGTTGTCCTACTCGAGTTGAGGAAAATTTCTCTTAGGTAGTTATTCCATGGAGGAATGGGTGAAAGTCCCTAAGAATTTTTATGGTTCTTATTTTCGAATCCAAGTTCCCACTATGAGGGGATATTTTTTATACCTTACCTAACTACTTAGTTCATAAAAAAAAAAGCATAGTGGTGAGCGATTCATCCATTCAGTTATTATGCTTGAGATAATCAATTTTCTGAGTTCCGTGTAGAAATTTTATTTTCTAGAACTAATGAGAAAGAAATAGCAATCTTTGTAGACCATTTATCATTTTGTCTACATACGTTTTAATGTGACATGTTTTAGTTTTTGAGTATAGATTAGATTAGGCAATTGCAAGAGTAGGTTAAAGATTTTCATTTCTAGTTGTTAGGGTTTTAGCCTAGGTGCTTTACTAAATAAACATAAAATGTAAAGCCTTTTTTAATAATATATTACTTATCCGAGTAATTATGTTATAGAAGATTAAGATCTATTTTTAGCTACTATTCCAAAATTGAAACCTAAAAAAATTCCCTCGTCTTTAATTCCCACTTAAAAAAGAGGCAGTACATTTTGCACCCTTGAAACATATCTCTCTATGTAATACTAGGTATATAATTGTCTCTAAATTCATTGCTACAATATTGAAACTTGTGTTAAAGGCTCTGATCTCATATGAAAAGGGGGGTTTGCGGCTAGAAGGGAAATCTTTGACATATTAATTCTAGTTCATGAATATTTTCACTTAGTTGATACAACAAGTAATAGAGGAATGTTTCTGAAAAGTATATCACTAGATGGAGTTTACTACTTTAAAGTAATGTAACGTATGTATAAATTCTCGAAAGGCACCAATGACCACTTTATATTTTCTTTTACCATGTTTCCACTTGTATATGTTATAATTTGTCACATTACTTATTTGCAGTGGTTTTATGAGCAAACCTTTTGAAGCTCTTGGCCATTGATCTTCATAACATTAAAGAGAATTATGCATTAGTCAAAGTATAAGCCCATCAACATTTGCAAAGGATTACTAAATATGTGCACCCTTGACATGTAACTAAATAATGAATAATTACTTTTCCCTAAAAAATTCAAATATTAGACTTGTTAGGAAGGTTAGAAAGTATCTATTCTTAATTAGGCAACCTATCAAGCAATTGTTAAAGCAATCGGTGGGTCTAATTTTGACAACAATCAAACTTTGTTGAGATAACCTATTGGATTCTAAGCACCACCTATCTGACACCTTAATAATCAACTTTTGAACTAGTTGGACATGTTAGTTCAATCTGAAAGGGGGAACCCATATATCAAACATGGGTAATAACTAAAGAATATTTAAAAGGGAAGAATCTACATAGTAGTAAATATATTGAAAAAATGTAGAAATGACCTTTAGTGGATGGAGAATATTTCTCTATACATGTGAGAGAATGGACCATATTTCTACATTATGATAATAGGAACTTTGGATAAATGACATACTTTCCTACGTGGGTGAATATGATCAATTGCACCACCATTTAGTGATGGTATTCCATTCACATTGAACCTATTCTACCAAATGAATTCCAATAACCCACTAAGTAGAGGAACTACTATTTAATTCCATTGTTTATGTAATTAAGTGTGATAACCCTAGATATTTTAAAACATGTAATTGTAGCTGTTTGAGAAATGAGAAGTGCAAGTCACAGCTCATGAGAACATTTTACCCCATTTAAAAGTAGATATTGATTTGTAACATGTAGAAACTCAAGTGCTATTTGTAAATTCAACAAAGTGCTCAGAGTGATCTTTGTTATGAAGTCACTTGCTTGAAGTCATTGTTGAACATCTTCCATTAAGTTGTCTACATGGGAAATTCTAGAGCCAAATCCATCATATGTTTTTTTCATAATTTTAAACGCCTAAAATGCTTATAACTAATATATATTAGTTTTTTATTTATATTTTATACAAATATTATTTTGACCTTGCTAATTACTTGTAGATATCAGCTACATCTTTTATCGTTATTGGCTTGGTGTTCCTATAGGATTATACAACCCCTGATCTTAGGAGTTCCTATCATGGTTAAAGGGAAATCATGAAATCAAAGAGAACGATAGAAATAATACATTCGAAGCTTACTTAGCATTTCCAAGTCAAGAGAGTGTTCTTCATAGCATGATTCTATCATTCCATTGTTGGAGGCATCCACTTCATCATGCTTTGAGGAAAGATAGATTACAATAAAATAGGCCTAACAATGTTTCTTCCAACTTACAATATATACTTGATGAGTGCAATAAAAATATTTGTCATTGTTTTCAGATGGTAGGAATAGGAGAATGAATCATAACATTGGTTTTCATGTAGGTGAGAGGCATAGTTACATTGTTGTAGACAACAGGCATTTTGGCATAAAATCAAGGGTCATTTCTTTGTGTTATATGATATTTATGATAATTTATTCCTTCGTTCATAGGGGAACAATATAAATGGTTCGAGCATGATTTAGTAGATATCATCAAGAGCATTACTCCTTGGTTTGTTGGTGTTGGCACCCACCCAAATACAACAATTATAAATCCCAGCATCGTCAGGTTGAATGCATGAAACAAGAAGTGGATGAGTTGATCTATGGATATCGTATTGATGTTATATCTAAAGTTCATGTAAGTAAAGAACTAAAGAATTGTTATATAGATATGTTTAATTGTATTCCATTAATTTTTACTTATTTCCTCTACTTTTATTAGCACCGCAACAGAATGTTGTGAAACAATATCTTGGGGTGTAGAAGCATAGAATATTCCCCATTTTGTTGTAGATGTTCATCTTGATGATGAAGGTTCATCTTGTAGATGAAGGTTCATATTGTAGATGAAGGTTTGTGTAGCTGTAATAAAGCTGATAGATATTCATGGCTAGAAATTAAATAAGAGAACACTAGTATAACTATGGATGGTATGTGATTACCTGGTGTAATCTTCACCTTCCAACATGCAATTTTAGAGAAGAGACATTCATAGCTATGGTGCATTTGAGGCCACTTTCCTTCATCCAAACAAAACAATGACAATGATTATGCATTCTTACGATGTGACAGATGCACAACAATTTCAGGAAAAGTGTCCATATGAGGATTTTAAGTCACAAAATGATATAAGAAATATTTTTTGTCTATTAACAACCATGTTAGATTCATTTAAATGATTTCATCATCACTAATGAGAAAAATAATATTTATCGTAGTGCTCCCATGTCTACGTTTGTCACTCATGCTCATTACCAAAATGGCATTGATGGTCCTCCATCCTTTCTTGGTCACCGTATAGGCTTGATTGAAGAACATTTCATGAAATAAGATAACGATGGATCCAAGGGTCTCAATAGAAACTCTCAAGGAGACATATACACCCCAATAGATCCTTCCTCTTATGGTAACTTTACATGCACTCGACTGGACTATGAAAAGTCTCAAGTTGTCAAAATGCATAGCCAAAATGGGGAGAGTAATAGATATGAGTAGGGTTCACAAAAAAATAATGAACTATGATGTAAACCTTGAGAAACATCCAATAATGACATATGCAATATTTTTTCTTAAAAAGGTCCCTATTTTCCCTAAGATCCATCCAACCGAAGGATTAGATCATAGAAAATAAGTAAGGACGTGCAAAGGAAGACAATTACCATATGTAAATCCTCCTTTTGATTTTGACAGACTACTGTGATATATTAGTTGTTGTTTAAAGGAAATCTAAGTGATCTATTCATGATACCGTGCATCATTTGACTAAGCAAGGAACTGCCTAGCCACTAGAAGAGAGTGTGTCAACACTAGTTCAAGGATTGTAGAACTATAATGAAGAATTCACAAGCATTGGTTTGAGAAAATAGTTGGTTCATGCTTGGAAGTATCAACTACTTGGTTATATGGTTTTTCTTACACCAAACTTCTAAACAACCCTACATGACAACGTTCTAGAAATGCATCACAATGATGATATTGTTCAATAAAATATTAATGATTGGAATGGTAGACATGATTCTTCAATGACGTCAAGATCAAACCAATTTTTATGCACACAATTAGTACAACAAAATGACAAAATCATTGTATGGAATGTATGCTATACATCAACCACCATGCCATTAGGATGGGGTGATTATTGTAACATGAATGAATGTGTTATCATGATGAATAAAACCATTTCTTCCAAGTATTCTATGAACCCCACACAAAATGTTATTAGATTTTCATATTTAAAGTCATAGAAAAGATTGGTTTTTTGTCCCACTAAAAATTCTAGCTATAATCAGGCTCATGTTGTACTTACCCAACATCTTTATCTTGTTCTTGATGATATTTTTTCATAAGAAATATTTTAGATGGAGTCTCACTAGCTTAGGAAGATAAGGTTCATATAAGGCTTATAAGGGTTACAGATCATAACATATGGATATCTTATAGTAGGTCAATATGAAAAAGGGTTACCATAATTAAGGATACTATTATTTTTCTTGTTTTTTTAGGTACCCCCAGATGTTTTCTCTCAAGTTTAACCATCACTTGGGAGAAGTTTAGTAGAATATATTATGGAAAATGGTTTTCCCTTAAAATTAAATGCATTGATCCGAGTTGACTCAACTCTAAGATTTAACCAAGATCTTTTTCTTTCGTGGTGTTGTTAGAATTGCATAAAAAATAGCATAAGTGAACATATATGCATGTTGTAACGAAAAAAGGAACATAACAATCGTCAGCAACATAAAACTCAAGATATTGATAATGGAGTTCATCCAGGAGGGACTACATCTCCGGTCTCGGTGTCAAGATGGTGTAGGTCGCTGCATTAAATGATGGAAATAGTGATGATGTACATGCATGTGTTTTCTGTATCATGCAAGGAATATGCCCTCATGGAAGAGTGGCCACAAGAGAAGTTTCGTTGCAGGAACTCTCATTCAAGAAAGGACTCGTATGAGTATGACATAATTTCACATATAACAATACCAAGCATCCTATCAACATGGCATGAAAGTGATCTCAATTCAAAAATACATGGCTACAACATGAGTATCCCATCAAAATGATGAAAAATGAGACCTCAATAACAACATGACAGGAAGTACATCTCACAGATGATTCTGCGTCACATCAAGCAGGAATCATTAAACAAGTAAGAAAACAAGATCCCACATCAAACATCAAATAGGGATCTATGCAACAGAATGCATCTCATAAAGAAGAGAAGTTCATGAACACATTGCATATACCTCACACCCTGGGGCCATCTAAAGAAAAGGATGTCAAATTGTTGAAGCTCATCGTACCATCATTCTCGCCGTGTCAGATCTCATGGAAGTGACTGCTCACACATTGAATGCTGACACCTACACTACACTTTGAAAAGTGGCTGAACAATAAAATAATCAAATGGAAAATCTGAATGCACCATTAGATTTGTGGTGTTGAATAGTGTAAAATCAACTGTCAAATTTCTAAATTCTGACAAAGTGAGAATCTGGGGCTACAAGAATCTTTTAGATTCCTCTAGATTCCTAAAAGATTCCCTCCTCCGAGTCTTTTAAAGATATGTTGCTTAGATCAAAATTATGATTGTGCCATTAGGTTTGTGTCACTGAGAGGTTTGGGATCAACATAAATTTTGTCCAATTTGGACACTGGAAAAATTTCGCCCTCCTAAGAATTTGGCTCAATCATGGTTTTGCTTGTGCTTTTCCCAAGTTCATGGTTCCACCTGCAAAACAATTAAAAAATGTGTCTAAATTTTCATGCAACAAATTGGCTCTCTTCTTTGGGTGCACTACAAAATTGTGGGTTTCATAATAAAGTTTTGTGGCAGATATTACAACAAATCACCCACGACGAGTTGGTTAGGGCAGAAGGTTTGAGGCATGGAGGTCTGGGGATCAAATCCCGACCCCTACAAATATAAGCTTAGTTTTTTTATCGTTTTGGAGCTGATTTATTTTTGAAATGGCATGCAATTAAGTGGAACTATTACATGCAGTTTCACCGTTCATAGGTTGCATTGAATGTTGCATGGTTTTCGTGTATGGGTTGGGCCACCCGTGGAAGGGGCCAGCCACGTGGCTGGGCGGGTTTGATTCTCACCAGCCCATGTTTATCTATGGTCATTTGTTTAGAGGGTGGGAGAATGGGTCGAGTCCACTAGAGGTGGCCCACCCACAACCTAAATATTTGTTGTTGGTTATAATAGTTACGGAGTTTGGTTGGGAGGGGTTGATGGGGGTCATGGCCTATCAACCATATTTAAATAAAAATTGATATATCATATAGTGTTGGGTCCGATGGGGGTGGTGGAGGTCATTTCCCGCCACCCAAATTAATATAGATTTTTAATTTTTTTATAACCATAAGCATATTTTTTTATTTTGTCTAATATAGGGGATATTAGACAAATTATTGATCCAACAAATTCACCCGCTTTCGGGATCTAGGTTTCACGCCCCGGGGCCGGTCTAATTGTAGGATGCTTAAACATGGCCCACAACCCAACTTTGACCAAAACTTTGACTGGCTTGTTCTCCTTGATACGAGCTTGGATTTGATTTTCCTTGGCACCACTGGAATCAATGCTATGAGTACTTCGATCTGGTGCTTGTTTGGGATCATTCCAACCAATTTGAATTTTGACCCTTTCTACGTCCTCTTGGACTTCTGCCTGTGTCTGAAGCCACCTCAATCATGCATAAACTATTAATTTGTACAAATAAGGAAATCACACAATAATAAAAACAAAATGGTGTTGACAAAAACCTTTATTGAGACAAATTACCGAAAACACCTCATAGGGAGGGAAGCTTCTCTATTATTTACTTGCTACTAAGAAGAGTATATTTACCTATCCTTGTTTAATATATTTGTACCTTCCAATGAAGTATCCTTAGTAGAAACAAGAATGCCATCACAACTAAATGCTAGAGTATTTATAAAAGCCTGATTCATGATATAATATGATATATTATAGACATATGTTGCTATGACTTCCAACTTTTTTGGTCCAATTTAGAATCTCTCCTCCTGCTAGTAAGTATTGTATGTCCATATCTAAGTCATGGAAGCTTGGAGCTAATTCTCCACGAAAGGAGGTGGTTTAATTGGCCTCTTTCACATATGGAAAAATTTATGCATTATTTCGTACATCCTTCAAAGCTCTTTCCTTAATAATTGTTGCTCCTCACAAAGTTGTGGGAAAAATGATTTTACTGTGTGAGTGTAATACTACATGAGGATACCAAATTTTTGTAACATAATTATTCAATCTCTTCAAGGAATTGCGAAACTGGAAAATTATTTTGTAATAGTAAAAGATTGACCTCAAACAGGATAAAAAAATGTACACGTATTATTGAATTTGTGTAAGTCTCTAAAAATATGTGAACAATTTTTGTAATAATAAAACATTGACCTCAAGAAAGGTTGAAAAATGTAAATGTATTTGAATGCTTTAATTGGAATAGAAAACCTAAATTGAAGCATTGAGCTATGACTTTGAACTCTTATTTTATTAGCAAATACTTAGATTCTGTGAATGATGTCACTATCTATTTTTTGTGTGGGGGACTTTGAACAAGAACTTGCACTTTTCATTTGTTATCATAATCTCAGATTCTAAGAAAGATATCACTCTTTTTTATTAAAATACTTCCTAATAGGCTTGCCCCATCCACACAGAGGCTTGTTTAAAAAAACACATCACTAGGGGATTTGTCTTATATTCTTTCCACGACTAACCTACGTAGTGAACCGGGGGGGCAGAGCCCCCCCTTTGCTGC
>APFE030752876.1:71959-94314 GCA_000404065.3 Pinus taeda
TTAACTGTACTTCCATCAGTAGATAAGATTAGAGTGCTTAATAACTCTAATAATCCATGATTTTTCTCCATTATTCAGACAATCAAATCAACAATGTATTTGTAAAAACAATCTAATGACTAAAAATGCACTCTCTGTTCTGTGAAATTTTGAAAACAAATTTCCTAGTTTAACTGTCTTTTGAAGAAATTACTATATATCTCCAACCTGCAAGGCAAGGCCCCTGAAGAAATCAATTTTCTGTATCAAAAACATCATACTGGAATATCAGCCCGAAATATATCCTCGGGTCAAAGAAGGGAACATCAAATCAAAATCACTCAAGAAGGATGATGTGGTCCCTAATATTACTGTGGCGGTTGTGGCGGAGGAACTTTCCTATATGTCATTCTTTTGTTGGTTCTATTCTCTGTGAAGGAGACTATTGTGTTCCTTTTTCGTTTCTTGATCTTATTCGTCTGCTGCCTTCTTCACAAAATCGTTCAGCAGTTTTTGTTTATTTTCCACAGAAGAACATTATGTTAGAAGCTGAGAAAACTTGGAAAGAAACTTGTTAAAGATTACTCAATTCTTTATTTTTCGGCCACTTGGCTTCATGCAATCCATTTCTTTAGGCATACTCACGACTTCCGCTTTCATCCCGACTGATCACTAGTACGAATTCGCGATTTGTAATGCTGGAAGCCTGGCACTCCCACTCGCCAATCCAGCGATCACGAGTACGCACAAGTTTTCAAAAAAGATTCATACCACGCCTTCTGGTCTCGAGGCCAAATCATCACTGGGAATCCAGACGAAGGATATGGGGACAGTACGCCCCACTCCCTTCTTCCCTCCCACAGACTTTTTGCAAGGAGGCTCCTCGAGCCAGACCAGGAGAAGGTTTAAAAATTCCTCCAGTTAACTGTACAAATAGACATTTACTACAATCTGCTTTGGGATTACTTCAACAATAGCGCAGATACCTCCAAATTCTGTGGCATTCTTCTAGAAAACATTGAACAAGCCAGGGTGAATTATAACCGCAGCATCCAGAATGTTCTGGAAACAGTGCCAATTTCAGGAAACTTCACAGAATATCAACACAATTTTATAATTCAAGAGTTTCTTGTCTTTGTTAAACTTGAAAATTCATTTGCTAGTCCTACTGCACAACATTTCCAGAACATTCGGGAACAACACGGAGATTATACATAGGCCCTTACAACAACTACCAGAAGCGATAGAATGATCCAGTTATGTCTTTGATAAATTGGAATCACCCCTTCCAAAATTGTAGCAAGGTGTTTGACCTGTCATTACTAGTGGCTTCGTTCCTTCTCAGCGGAAAATTCGACTAGAGAATACTGTTGTCTACATTCCTTTTATTCTCCAAGGAAAAATCGAATCCTTCTTCTCCAGAAACTCGTGATCTTCAACATGATAACTCTCTGATATTCGTATAGAAATTCTTGGTTGGCCCCACAATACATCTGTACACACACATTTCTGATAACTCATGGGTCCCTATGAGCAGGGACTTTATCTTTCTGCGACACCCTGACTATTCAAACCAGCAAAATAATTACTCACTAACCTTCCATGCCCAACGGACTAGATCTTTGAGAACTACAATCAGTGGCATGATCAATTGTTTTGGGTCTGTTCTCTGTGCGTTCACAGAAAGTATCCAAAATGCATAACAATTTATCACTAGTTAATCCACACGATTTGGGAAGTAACTCAATTTACGCATAAATAGCTTTGGGCTTTGTGGCCTTGATTTTATGTTACTTGAGGGAGAACAAATGGACATCAGAACATCCAGAGATGAAGCAGTTTCTTGAGGGCACACTTCCTTCGTTAGAAGTTCAAGGAGTCCTTCAACACACCGCCATGACATTTCAAACTCCAAAGGGTTACCGCTGCCTGATCACACCACCTCACTTCCTCAATTCTGAGAGGCGAACACCAATCGAATGCAAAGAGGAAGCACCCCGTAAAAATATAATTGATGTAACCGACTTGAAATCTGCTATAAATAGAACGATAAGCAGGGACTTTATCTTTGAATGTGTAACGTCAAAGAGCGAGAGCGTGATAGAGGGGTGGCAGATTTGGTGCTGATAGAGAGTGGTAGGTAAAATGAGGAGAGATGCTAGCGTTCAATATGCAGCCACAGCCAATACATTCAATACCAGCGTTCAATCTGCTGCACACACCATGTTCACAATGATGGAGGTTGCATCACCGAGGTGGAATACACAAATGTTATATATGGAATATGGCAGAGCGCAGGTACAACGCAGGAATATGGCAGAGCGCAGGTACAGCGCAGGAATATGGCAAAATTAATGGAGCGTTACAGAAGACTAGGCCAGCACTATTCAAGGCAACTCAGATCAGTTGCTCAGGGAAAACAGGCCACACATCATGGCTCTGATACCATGTTAAACAGACATGGTGAACGAGAGAGAATATGAAAGATAAGTTTGCATTGCATTTTTATTAACAATAGATGTACATTTATAGTACAATATGGTGACCGTTGGGATTCACATCCCAAGGTCCCTTGGACTACTTAGTTTGTTCGGCTTCCACACTAACCCATTTAGGATTAGGTGTCCAACAATAAATTTAAAGGATATCAAATGGATGTTAAATGTGCATTTCTAAATCAGAACCTATAAGGAGAAGTTTATATTGAACAATGTCAAGGGTTCATTCTAGGAAATGAAAAAAAAAACTTGTTTTGCAAACTCAAGAAGGCATTGTATGGGATAAAACAAGCTCCTAGTGCATTGTATTATCACCTTGGCAAGTATCTTCAACAACAATCTTTCACTAAGGGATCTACAAATAAAAATCTATATATAAATATGGATGATGGTAAAATTTTAATAGTTGTTGTTTACATAGACGACATCATATTTGGAAGCAATGAAGATTGTATGAGTCAACGTTTTGCCTCAGTCATGTAGCAATAATTTGAAATGTTATTACTTGGTGAACTATCATACTTTCTTGGTCTTCAAGTTTGGCAAGCAAAGAATGGTATCTTTCTCTTATAGGATAAGTACCTCAAGAATATTTTAAAGAAGTATTGAATGGAATACCACAAACATGTATGCACACCAATTGTAACAGGTTTTAACCTAAGTTCACGTGAATATTCTCCGTCATTAAATTAATTAGAATACAAATATATGATTGAGAGGTTTCTCTACCTTACAGGCACAAGAACAAACATAATACATGTAGTTTGGATTGTTGGAAGGTTTCAACCAAATACTAAAGAAACTCATCTCCATCCAGACAAGAGAATATTCAGGTACCTACAAGGCACTCAATCTTATGGTCTAAAGTATCCCAAAAATGAAGTTTTTTCTCATCATTCTTACACAAATGTTGATTGAGTGGGTAATTTTGATGATCAGAAAAGTACTAGTAGAGGAGCACTCTATTTGGGACCCCACTTGGTATCATGGTTCAACGAAAAAGAAATCTCCATTTCTTTATCCACTGCTAAATAAAAATACGTTTCTACTAAATCTTCCTATAGTCAACTTCTATGGATGATGCAAACGTTACAAGATATTCAAATCAATTTTCCTCAACCTATACCTATTTTTTGTGATAATACTAGTACCATAAGTATTTCTAAAAATCCCATCATGAACTCAAAAACCAAGCATATTGCCATCAAATGTCACTTTGTAAGTGAACAGGTACATGAAAAAATGATCAAACTCGAGTATGTTCCCTAAAAGGAACAAGTTGCATGTATATTTATAAATCCTCTTCCACATTATTCCTTTGAATATATTAGATACAAACTAGGAGTGGTCTCTGCCTCATCACTTCATTAATTATTCTGATAGATTTTTCATATCCACGGGAAGAAATAAATATGTTGTTTTCATGATGTCTCCCATGGTTTCTTTGATGTTCATGTTTCTTATATTACTGAAAATACATTTGATGTAGTAAGAATGAACAAGTACATAAAACTTAGGAATAGGGGGAGTTGTGGTTATGAAAAATCCAATATTTCTCTATTTGTATACAGATATTACAAAGGACAATCATGTATATACACGAGTTATGATCTAGATAGTCATGTATGTTTATATATGTTGAAGAAACAGGGGGAAAGACTCATGGAAAGGCTCTGATTTGATTAGGACAATTATTACTTGGCATTCTGGTCTTGATATTGATTCGTGCTACTTAGATGTAGTATTGTCTTATGAATTGTTGCAATATGACATTGATGTTTTGATAAAATTACTCATTCATGAAGATACTCTTATGGCCAAAGTTAATGTGATGAGATTTGACGGTGAATAATTGGCATAGGTTCATGGGGAGCCATGCTTCCAATATTACATTGTTGGAATTATGATTTCTTTAGCATTCTAGATCAGTATATATCATGGATAATGCTGCTCAAGACACATAAGTTGTTGAAGTGTTTGTTGTCACACTTCATGCTTATGGTACATATCCTATATGGTGTCTGATAGTTGTTGATGACTATCATGGTCTTCTTGAGGTATTTTGTTATGAATTCCATATCCCTCTCTTAATGTAAAGGTCATGTAAAGAGCTATCTTATAAATCATTGTAAAATTTAGTCATAGAATATTCATGCAATCCCATCATTTTGGGCATGTTATGTAATGTTGAATCAAATATGTAACCCCATTGTGCTGGGTAATAAATGTAAACGTGAGTCATTGGTGATAGGAAAGGTCATGTCTGGTTGCATCATAGGGTCATGTAATTTTTTGTATATTTTCAAAAAAATCAACATGTGCTTAGAGGGAACATGGTCGATGTTCAATGTTCATACTCAGCAGATTAGATCTACAGTTCTCATGTCAACAAAGGGATGTAAGCCTTCATTCATCTGTTTCCCCTTGATGTCAAAGGGGGAGATATGCTTCATGTTTAGGAATGATTGGTGACTTGGGAGTGAAGCTTGGTATCTCCACAGATGTGCTTACAGGTATCTGCTGGTGGTGGTGACCAAACACAAAAATGGTTTCCATCAAGTCCAAGGGAGGAGAATGTTGGAATTATAAGAAATGTGTTGTACTTAATGGAAACCTACTTAATAAAGATGTCAACATGATGGTAGTAGGATGAGTATTGAGACCAGTAGAAATTTAACAAAAATATTGGACAAATGAATATCAGTTAAGAGATTAAGGAATCATAAATATGAAGTTTGAAGAAGTATACGTGGGTTCTATGAATAAATTTCGTATACATATGCAAGTAGGGTGAAGCAAAGTCACATAGATTTTCCACACCATAATATTCTCAATATGAGGGGGTCTTTACCATGGTATTGGCCAATAGTAATGAGTGTGACAATGGCTATTTGATCCTGTCAAAGAATACCATCAGCATGACTACGAAATTAGCCTAAGGTATTGGCTAAGGCCTAAGCTATATAAGGAGATGGAGATCAAAGTGTTGTGTGCATGACATGGATTATTGATGAATTGTTTGATCTGAAATAGGTGTTCACCCAAGAGTGTGATGATGGATCAAATCTTATAGATCTGAAATGACTACACATTGAATAATTTACTTATGGGGTGATAGATTTGTGATGATGATATTATGTACATATTTTATAATATATGCCAAGATTTGGGGTTTGAGTGATTCTCAATTGTGCAACAAAGGTATGATTCAATAGTTACGGATCTATGTGTAGGATTTTTTTCAAAAATACCATGTACATATCGGGATCTACTTCTCAGTAGTCACATATCAATTTTGTAGTATGAACAAGTTTGTATGCATATATGCTTCTTGAAAGGCACGTACATATGTGAAAGTGCCTTATAAGGATTGTACACATATGCTAGGGTTTTGTTGTATATGATGTTAGATAAGTCTTGTTGTGTTCATTGTTGTCTGTCAATGAAGTATTTCATGATGATCTCTGTTTGACAGTTTTGATTGAGATTGAAATGATTGTGTTATAAAATGTTGAATACTAATGATGCTGGTATGAGATGATGTAGTTATATGGAATTGTTTTCTTGGTGCATGTAAAATACATAATAATATGAAGCTAGTATAATGTTTCAAAAGATTCCCTTTTGTGATGAACCCTAACAATAGGGACCCTTATGTGCTTCTCTCAAATATTTATGTTGCAAGTGGAAAGTTGATTAACATTGAAAAAGTACAAAAAATGATGAAGTATAGAGGCCTTAAAAAATGCCTGGGTGGATTTGGATTGAGATTAATAGACAAATACATTTTTTCCTTGCAGTGGGTAGATGGCATCCACAAATGAAGGAAATCTAGTAAATGTTACCTTTGGATATGAAGGTAGTTGGTTATCTTCTTAGCATGAGGTTTGTACTAAATGCTATGAAGGAGGAGAAGGAGCATTTTGTTTGCTACCATAGTGAAAATCTAACCATTTCATCTGGGTTGTTAAGCACATCTCATGGAACAACTATTCAAATTTTCAAGAACCTCTAGGTGTGTGGATATTGCCACTCTGCAACTATGTACATTTCCAAGATTGTTTCCTACAAAATCATTCTGAAGAATACAAACCATTACCATCATTTCAAGGATGGAGATTGTTCATGTGCCAATTATTGGTGATGCTAAGTGAACTAAGCTATAAGCATAACCTTGAATTATATCCTTGTATAAATAAATTAATGGTACAAGGCAATGCTTAGATAACTCGTATGAGCTATTATTCTTTGATTGGAAGAATTAGTATGTGGATTAATTTTGTAAAGTGAGTGCCTACATGTAATTATGGAACATATGTTCCTAACCATTTGGAAGGATGATAACTATTTAGATTCCTTATTTGTCAATCTCTAAAATATGTGCTAGACAAGAGGCTTAAATATAATGTGAACTTCTCAATTCATAGAGATAGATAGGCACATTACCATGGAACATACCCAAGGAAAATTTTAAGTATGAAAATTTATCTTTATGTTTAGAAACACTGGACAAATCCCACTAGTCCATAGTATGGAATCTATAAAATGTTTGGATATGTTTTTCTAAAATTATTAGAATTTATAATAATTTTATATAGTCTCTATATAATTCTTTGGCATTTTTGTAGGAAAATTAATTTCATACTATAAAATGTGGGCGAGTTATTTTTAGAAGAAAATGGAAATTATACCACGTGTTAATATTAGCCCCTAATGTTTTCCTTGAAGAGACCCTAAAAAAGCGATATGCACAAAGAAAATTGGACTTCTTAGTACACATGAAGTTTCTATTGAATCCTAATTTTTGCTAGGTTAAAATCAAATCAAAATTTCCTTGACATTTCTTCAATTTCAATATGGCCTACATTTGACTCCTTGAAGCAATTATATGAGATAAATGAATTATGTTACTATAATAATTTAATTATATATTGTCAAATAATGCCTTAAAGCATATTATTGATATGTCATGAAAATAACCTTGGCCATTAAGTTAATAATGAATCCTTATTGCATAACGATCGAATTACAACTTTGCGATGATAAATATCCTCTATTTTTTGTATTTATCATGATGATAGGTATTTTAGGTGCAAATAAGAGTTTTCGTCAATATCATTATCATGCATGGTGGTTTTCTTTGTTGTATTTATCCTTCCAAATGTGAATGTGTTAATCAACATGTGGCAAACTAGAAAAGTATAATAATATTCCTTTTTTTTATTTATATTATATATTTTCACCAAGGATTCTAAATTCCTTCACAAAGTGAAATTCAAATAAACAAAAAAATAGCTACAGTGATTTACATGTTGAAGGTAGAACCTTGTCCAAGGTAGTGCACACAACTTCCCGAGCCTCAATCTATCCTTGAAAATAATTCAGATTAGTAACAAGTATAGATGTAGAACTCAATATTGAGTTCAATAATAAAAATAAATTAATAATTATAAGTTTATGTATGTATTTTTAATTATTAAGCTATGAGGATAATATATTAATCTATACAAAATAAAATAAATTAATTTCTGAATTTTTTTAATTAGAATATAATTTGATTAATAAAAATTTGGATTATGAATTATGCTTGGTGGGTTTGAGGAAGTGAATCTTTCTTTAAGTAGATAAATTTAGAAATTGTATTCATGGTACAAGGACATTTCTTTAAATAGTCAAGTGGAATAGTATGCCCTATTGCTAGAAGTAAAGTTAGTTAACAATCTTTCAATTCATAAGTTAATCATTGTTGGGGACTCAAACAATGACATTCGACATTTGAGTCTGAATATTAATCTAGTAGATATGTGGTTTCTCCTTAGCCATAGAAGGATAAATATATGCTAAAATTCATTTTCGAAGTCCAAGGCCTTTCATGTTTTTTTCATAATGTATTTGACCTAGCTTTATTCCCACTCCCATAGTGGATAATATTTGAGCCTTTGAATTTACTTTCCTATGAATGTGATGAAAGAATATAACCATGGAGATTCTAATTGGCTTTATAACTTTAATCATCCAATGATCCAATAAACAAGTACTTAAGGAAGTATATTTTGTCGTTCAATCTATAGAACTTTTCAATCCCATATCACTCTTAAGTTTATATTGTGTAAGTGATACAATTAAAATGACTAATATAAACCACTAATTCATATTATTGTAGTACTTGCTAGGTAGTCATATTTTTACTCCTATACTAGATTGGTCATTCGAGTTAGTCGGTTTTAGTTGTATTACTTATTAGCTAGTCGTATATTTTAACCCAAAACTAAATTAGTCATTTATGTTAGTCTTTTTTAGTTGGACCACTTAAGATTACTCATTTTTTGTAGTATTTCACTTGTGAAAGTTGTCGTGACTAATGTTTTAGGTCACTGAGGAACTAATTTCATAATTTTCTACTAATGCAATAAAGGTACATTTCTTTGATTTTGCCTCAATCTTTTTTCTATTTTCTTTATTAATGTGGACAAAGGCTTCACAACGAAAATATTAATTTTTGCAACTAGGGTCAAATTCTGCCTTGGACAACTCATATGATCGATATGATGCTTGTATTAAATTCATGTTTTCAAGAGGACCAAAATTGATCTAAATATCACCCTATTTGGTCAAGAGGAATTTTATTTTTGAATTATTTTATTCATACATGTATTATGGAATGGGTCGGCCCTAAGAACATGTTAAATTGGTTAGGCCAGCCTCAACCCCAAGTCGACCCTCAAGAAAGGATATAAATAGAAGCACCCAAAGCTCATTTCATCAGATTGATCAAGCCATCTTGTATTCTTCTCTTTTGTCTTGGTTCACACAGGTCTGACAAAAGCAGTTTTCATAAGGGTCTGAGATTGCAGGGGTTCATCTCGCACTAATTTAGGGCTTTTAGATTCATGGACACTAGCATAGAACTGGGCATTTTAGTCCCTGGATACTGGCAGAAACTGGTCAAGACAATGTCTACAGACCCCAAGACACTGGCACCAAAGCTTAAGGGACCATTCAGTGCTTCAGAATAAGATCTAGAAGTATCGGTCCCTAGACATTCACACAGAGTGGTCCTGAGAGTGTCGAGGCAGTCCTCGATGCACCCACAACAACTGAAAGGGAGAGTTCAAGGGTTTGGAGCATATCTGGGTAATTATGGCCCTAAACACACACACATAGACTTCCTTAGAGTGCTTGAGTAGTAACATACACCCTCACATAGTGTTCGAAAGAGCTTCCAGAGACTTTCGGATGCATGTAGTGAATTTTGTTGAGAGCGTCCAAGTTTTTGACCTTGGGTTTGAGAGTTGGCTTCAGTTGGCTTCAGTGATCTGGTAGATTTCAATTGCTCTCTGCTATTATATAGATTTGTAGATCTTTTTTGTAAATCTCCACTGAAAATATATATATTGGGCTCATTGTACTCTTTGTTGAAAACTTTTTATGACGATATATTAAAGAAGAAGGTTTGAAAGGGTTTCCCATTTTTTGGTTTTTGCTTGGTCTTAGACCAATATACTCTCTCTTATGGTTGCATTTTTTCTTCTTTGTCATTGCATATATTGTTCTATCTATAGTTAGAGTTTATGATTGGTTACATTCTAGATTTTAGACCTCGGTGGCTTATTTCTTCTGATTTAGTTACCGGAGAATCCACAGTAAGAACCATTTTTTGCCAATGTTTCAAATCCCAACTGGGATCCATCATCAGGATCAAATGATTGGTTACATTGTTATTAATTGGATGCATTGTTATTGAAGTAATTTGGTCTAAAGTAACTGATACAACATAGAAAAATCATAAAAATTAACATGGTATCAGAGCTTAGGTGAAGGAAAATCCCAAAAGAAGATAGGCATTGAAGCCCTCTTTATTAGAAAGAAGATTTTCTAGTGAATGTCAATATGTCTTCCTCTACCTTCAAGGATCATGAAAATTTGGGTGATGCATCAAACTTTGATGCATTGAATGTCAGATTGGAGATCATAGTTGACAACAATGACGTGCTGGAATAAATCTAGGGAAGGATGCTCGAGGCTCTAGAAAATTCTGCCGCTTCCCTCAAGAACAGGTTCAAGAAAGTTAAGTCCAAAGAAAAACAAATTATAGTGGATGATTTACAAGATCATGTACTTGCATATGTTGGGAATTTAAGAAACTCTAAAGATATGTATGACAATATAGATGACATGTACGAAATCAACAACTTGAATGAGATCATCAACTTGAAAAAACAACTTAATGAAACCAAGATGAACAAATGAGAAGTTGTTTAATCCTACATTATGAGGATCTCTCACCTTAGATATCAATTGCAAAGAGTTGGATAAAATATGCCTAACAGGGAACTAGTAGTTGTGACTCTTAGAGGTCTCCCTTCTATTTGGGAGACCTTCGTTACTACAATCACCAATAGTAATGTCCTTCCATATTTTGATGAAATGTTTTGGGAGCTTACTGAATAAGAATTGAGGGTGATAGCATGAGGAAGGATTCAAAAACATGAAGAGGGAGACCCCGATGCATATATCTCTCATGATAAAAGGAATAAGGAAAAAGGAGTTCCATCAAGGAAGCCTCCTTCTCAAAATAAGAAAAGGAAGGAATGATATATATTTATCTCATATTGAATGGTACAATCTCCATAAGAAATTTCATTATTCTTGAGACTATCCCCAAAATAGAAAGAGGCCACCTTACAACACCAAAAGAAACAACAATAATAAAAGAAGAAAATACAATCAAAGTAATAACCACGATAGAAGAAATGAAATAATCAGTAGAGACTCCTCAAGCAACCGTGAAGAATATCGTCCACCTCAAAAGAAGTCAAGGGCTCTTAGGTATGAAAGTAATGTTGTAAATAAATATCAATACATTCTTTTTTCTTCTCTTACTACTTCTCCTCCACCAGACTCATGGGATAGTTGGTTGGTTGATAGTGGGGCCACTCATCATTTCTCTAGATACAAATAAATCTTCTCTAATATAATAGACAGGGAGACTAAGTTGAAGATTATGCTTGGAGAAAACTCCACTCATCCCATGAAAGGCTTTGGGTCCATAAAATTTAAGTTTACTTATGGGGAATCAATTCTGCTACATGATGTTATGTATGTACTAGGATTAATGAAGAATTTGGTATATATATCCACATTGGAGATAAAGGGATTAGAGTTTTCGTCATCAAAGGAATTTTTTTGAATTGTCGTGCTGATTCACCTATGAGAGATGCAATTAGATTAGGATTGAGATTTGAAGGACTCTATAGAGTCACTTGAAGTCCACTTATAACATTGGTTCATAATACCAATAATCTGAGTGATTTATGGAACCGTGGGGTGACTCATCTACACTATGATGCAGTTCTGAAGTTGAGGAACTTGGTCTTAGGAATCCCTGATGTTCAAGCTCATCATGATGGAGTTTTTCTAGGTTATGCGAGGGGAAAGAAAAGGAGGGGATTATTTCCCTATAGTAAGAACAATACAAATGACATCCTCCATCTCATTCATTCTGATATATGTGGTATGATGCCTATGCATTATATTGGTGGTCATCTCTACTATGTCACCTTCATTGATGAATTCTCAAGAAAGACATGGATATACTACCTTAAGCACAAAGATAAAGCATTTGAAATGTTCAAGGAACTCAAAGCCTTGATTGAAAATCAAATAGGAAAGAGAATAAAAGTCTTTAGATATGACAATGGAGGGGAATACATGTCAAATGAATTCATAGCAATTTTAAATAACGAAGGGATCAAGAAGGATATAATTATGCCATATACACCTGAAAAAATGGTTTAGATGAAAGGAAGAATACGTTTATATTAGAAGCTTCTCATGCCGTTCTTCATGATCAAAAGGTACCAAAGTTCTTTTGGCCATAAGCCAAATATACTACTATATATATGTTCAAAATAGTGTACCTCATCAAGCATTAGAAAACAAGATCCCTGAAGACATATTCAAACAAGTTAAGCCTAATATTAGTCATATTTGTGTATTTGGATGTCCCATGTATTTTTGTGTGCCAAAGGAAAAAAGGAACAAATTAGAAGCTACATGAAGGAAATATATGTTTGTGGGCTATTGTAAAAATTCTAAAGCATATATAATATATATTCCTCGTTAGAGGAATATCGAAATTAGCAAGGATGTAACTTTTGATGAATATGTATCTCTTGTTAAGGCAAAAAATCTTCCTCTTCCTCCTCCTCCCAAAGAAGAGAATGATGGCTGGGATATTATATATGCTCCTTCCATGACGAAGTCCAATATGGCTTATGATCCCATGGAGCCTATAGATATGTGATATCCTCCTCCAAAGTGATCCTCCTACTAGGAAGAGACCACTTTGACTCCGTGATACTCTATGGAATGCTGAAAGAAATGTTCCTATTTGTAGATCATTCAGAGAAAGGAAGAAACCATGTAATTGTTATAGATTTGTTGTATCCATGAGCAATATGATTCAAGTTTAACCATCCTCATTCAAAGAAGTAGTAAAACAAAAAGTTTGGAAGGATGTTATGGCTAAGGAATATGAATTGATTGTGAAAAATGATATATGGGATGTTGTACCAAGACCAATAGGGAAATATGCCGTGACTTCAAAGTGGCTATTCAAGATCAAACATGGAATTGATGGCAGTATTGGGAAATAAAAATCAAGGTTCTTGGCTCGAGGATTCTCTTAGAAAGAGGGAGAATATTATGACGACATATTTTCTTGCGTGGCTTGATAGACAACAATCCGTTTGATAGTTTCCCTTGTTGCCATTCAAGGATGGACTCTTCATCAAATGGATGTAAAGACCGCTTTCATACATGGCATGTTATAGGAAGAAGTATATTTTGAAAAAAAACAGGGATTTGAAGTGGAAGATCGAAGAACACATGTTTGCAGGTTGAAGAAGGCATTATATGGTTTGAAACAATCTCCTCAATCTTGTTATTCAAGCATTGACATTTACTTAACGAAGTTGGGATTCACAAGAAGTAATGTTGATCTCAACCTACACTTCAAGGTAGTCTAAGGAATGCCATTGATTGTGGTTTTATATGTTGACGATGTATTATTGACAGGTAGTGAGCCTCTAATGATTGAGTGGAAGAGGGAGCTAGCATCTAAATTCGAAATGCAGGACCTTGGTCTCATGTAGTACTTTTTAGGCCTTGAGGTGTGGCAAAGGCATGGTGAGATTTTCCTTTCACTAGGAGAATACGTTGTGAAGTTGTTGGAAATATTTAGGATGACTCAATGAAAATCCATGGCTATATTGATGGAAATGAACTTCAATAAATTATGTGGAGAGGCTACAGGACCCAATTTGGAAAATCCCTCTCAGTATAGACAACTGATTGGGACTCTGATGTTCCTTACGAACACCCATCCATATATATGCTATGAAGTAAACACATTGATTCAATTCATGATTGAGCCACTCCATGCAGATTGGATAGCTTCCAAACATGTACTGAGATATTTGAATGGGTCAATCACACTTGGCATAAGATATTCTGCTAGAGATGTTCAACTTCATGGATACACTAATGTTGACTAGGTAGGAAATTATATCGATAGAAAGAGTACATATTCATGTTGTTTTAGCCATTGATATTCCATGATATCATGGATGAGTATAAAACATAAGTTTGTAGCATTGAGCACCGCCGAAGCAGAGTACATTTCCACTAACATAGCTAGCTGTGAAGTATTTTGGTTGAGGAAGTTATTTGGAGAGATATTTGAGTAGGTCCTACAAACTACTGGGATATATTGTGACAAAAAGGGTGGGATCCATTTGGAAAAGAATATTTTGTTCAATGGCAATCCCAAGAACATTTAGATTCTACATCACTTTATTCGAGACATGGTGTAGAAAGGAGTTGTTAGAATCCATCACAAATTGAAGAATGAACGATTTCAAATATTATCACCAAGGCATTACTGAAAGGAAAGTTCTCGGTATTCAAAGAATAGCCTGGACTGATGGATGTCGACCATTTGGATAAGGGGCATTGCCAATCAAGGACATTGAGCCAACTCTTCCTACCCTGTTTGAGCTCCTAGGGTAACAAATTGAGATAGAGGGCTCCTTGGGTTGAGGGATCTCTAGAAAATAGGGTACTACCCTATATGTCTCCCATAGGATTGGATATGCTTGTCCCATATCCTTATAGTGTTGTAGAATTCCTATCCTCTATTTGATCTTTGTAAAGTATAACCCAGTTGGCATCATACCCACAAGTAGGGATTGTCGCAAATACGGCTCCTCGTTTGGCCTACGAGTTGAGAGTGTACTTGGGGTGTATGACCCAGGTGGATTATGATGAAGGTGTTCTACCACATGACTACTGAGAGTAATTGATGGAAGGATCGATAGGAAATAGGATTGGGTTTAGAGTTGCTCCCCTTCTGACATTCTAGGTTGAGAATGAACTCCCTCATGAGCTTCGAGGATTGAAGATATGCTCCCCTGTATGACGAGTTATCTTATTAATCGGTATGGGTGGAAGCTATTGCTTCCCAATTCTTCTTCTTTTAGAACAAATAAATTTTTAGCATATTACATTGAGGAGAGACAATCAAAGCATGAGCACAACATGATAGGATGATGTGAAGATCAACTGACAAATATTTCTAGGAGGAATTCTTCCTAGTTGAGAGGGAGTGTTAATTTTTTCAATGAGGATCAAATTCTTCCATGGAAAACTTAGATGATTACTATGATGATTGCATTAAATTCCTCTTTTGGAGAGGACCGAAATCAACCTAAATATCACCCTATTTGGTCAAGCGGAAGTTGATTTTTGAATTATTTTATTCATACATGTATTACGGAATGGGTCGGCCCTAAGCACATGTGGAATTGGTTAGATCCACCTCAACCCCAAGTGGACCGTTAGGAAAGCATACAAATAGAAAAGATCTTAAGATCATGTCGTCAAATTGATCAATCTATCTTCTATTCTTCTCTTTTGTCCTAGTTGGCACATGTCTAACATAATGAGTTCATGCAAGCATCTCAAATCACATGGGTGGAGCTCGCACTGATCTAGGGATTTCTAATTCCTAGACATTGGCACAAAACTGGGCATTTTAGTCCATGGAATCTAGCACATAGTGGTGAAGATAATGGTGAGAGACTCATAGACGCCAAAAAGAAATCTTAAGGGAGCATCTATGGTTTCATAAGGATATCTGGAAGAATCATTCCCCAGATGCTTGCACAAAGTGATCCTAAGAGTGTCCAGGCAGTCTCGGACACATGCACAGTAACTAGAAGTGAGCACCCGAGGGTTTGGATCAGATATGGTTAAGTTTAAGCCATGATGCATGCACAAAGTATTCTAGAGAGCATTCAAACAGTCATAGATGTGCTCACATAATGTCTGAGAAAGCGTTTATAGCATTTTCCCTCCTCTTTCCATTTTTCTTCCCCTAGTCTATGCAATCGAAGCCTTACATGATGTATCACCAAATATTTTCTATCACATTTCCTCACTAAGGATGAAACTAACAACATCATCAACCTTTAAAGTACTATATTGAGAGATAGAGTTACTAATAGCCATAACTAGGCCATTCCAATGTTCTCGCAATAAGCACAAAAATAACTGAGCCCTAACTTCATCGTCAAAATTTACCCCTGCAAATCTTAATTGACTGGAAATCATGTTAAACTCATGTAAATGATCAACAATATAGCCACCTTGTCACATCTTCATATTAAATAAATGCTTCGTAAGAAATACGTTGTTTGAGGGTGAGGGTCTTTCATATAGTTTGGCTAATGTCGTCATTAAATCCTCTATTGTCATTTCTTTTGAAATGTTGAATTCCATTGATGATGTCACACATATTTGTATTGTTCTTAGTGTCTTTCTCTCGAGAATATCCCATTCTTCATTTTCCATACTCGTCGTTTTCTTCAAATTTCTGCTCAATGGTAGGTATAAATATTTTTTATACAAATACTCTTCCATCTGCATCTTCCACAACTCGTAAATTTGGCCATTAAATTTTTCGACCCTAAACCTAGTATCTCTCGTTATTGATCCCAATCGAACGAGGAACCCTTCATTCGTGCGAGTTTATAAGCCAAATAGACCTTCGATTCTCATACCAATTGTTAGAAAATTTTATATTACAAAGAAATAGAACACATAAAATATTGTTGAAACATAAACACAGAAAACAAGTAAAATAAAAGAAACACATATATACATGGTTCACCCAATTTGGGCTACGTCCATGGAGAAACAATTAGTCATTCCTTGTATATTATCCAACAAAATGAAGAGTTACAACCTACAAGAAATTCACTATAATATTTTCTTTGCTCTCACACATCCCCATCTTCCTTTCTTGCTCACACGAATAATCCACAACCACAATACTATTCCTTACTATAAAACAAGAGTTGTCTTTTAGGAAAAAAAACCCTAAATTAACATAACTTTTACCGTCATATCATACCCCTTATCAATGACCTAGATTGACTACGAAATTACAATATTTTAGAAGGAAAATATTCATCTATTTTTAGCTCCGACGGCACTACCCTTGAGTCCGTGCTTGACCCGCGAGCCCCAAACTCGGGGGATAGTCCCACTCTCCCCCCGATACCCTTGTGGGGAGAGGGGGAACAAGTGCCCCCCACACCCCACGTGTTTAGGGGTGTATAGTCTTCCTAGGGTATACATTCAAGTTACAAGGAATTGACAAAGTTAAAGCTTCTAAGTGAGAAAAAGATACCTTATTCACTTGCATGTTGAGATCACATTGAACTAGAAATTGTAATACATCTCTATTCATCAAATTAATGCAAGAAGACATAAAGGGTTTTTAAAAGATTACTCTCCCTTGGAAAAATATTATGCATGTGTGTTGTTTCCTATTGCATGTCTTTGATTGATGTTTTAAATTGTGAATTGAATTCTACAGGGCAGTAAAGTAAGATTGTGTCTTTAGATTTAGATTAAAATTTCATAAGAAATTGTAATTTTACACTATAATTTGAAAAATGCTTCAAAAATGGAATTATTCATCCGTGAAAACTATCTATCCATTTAGAAATTCCAATTATGTTGGAGGGAATTTTTAGAGTTTAATTAAAATACCATTCAAATCCAATATAGTTAATTTAGATGTGGAATAGTCGGATGGATAATCGGACACGAGAGATGGTCGGCCTAGATGGTAGTGTTGCACTCGGATGAGAAGCCCAAGCTCTCGGATTCTTCACGGTAAGCCATTGGTAGTGGTGGGTAGGCCCATGCTAGGTGAGGGTGGAGTCTTCTTTGTGTTTAATAAAAAACTCAAAGGCTTGTCTCAATATGCTTGGTCCAATTGAGTTATTGTAATTTTTAGTATTAATATTAATTTAATTTTAATTAATAGTAATTAATTTATATAATTAAAAATAATTTAATTTAATTAATTAATTGTAATAATAATTTATAATTATAATCTCAAATCAGAAATAAATATTTCACATTTTAACCTAACAAACCAAAAAATTTGTGCAATTCTTTTCCCATAGGAACAACCATGCTACCATATTTTCCTTTTTTGTTTAGTTATTTAGATTAGTTTCTACGTCTCTCTGGTAATAGTTCGTTAAGGATGTTGACCGATACATAATAGTAAAGAAAAGAATCCTGTGCAGTGCATCAATTTATATGCAAATGTAGCGATGAAATATGAACCAACCAATAAGTGATAAAATATGAACCAACCAATTTAGGTACTTGAAATGTACTTGAATGGTCGTAAGTGGAATTTGTAAGTATGATGCGGGTCCATCTTAATTTTATAAATGATGTGAATAGTATAATGTTTTAAATAACGGGAACAAATAATTTAATTCAATTTCTCTCCCATGTATTCTATCGATCCTGGTGGTCGAGAGTTTAGAGATTTATGTGGTGAGGATTTTATTTTTACATTTCCACCCAACTTTAATATTCATTTTTGTTTTTAAGCAATTTCAATGTTATTTTTGTTTTTGAAATTTGAATCAATACAATAACTTTAGAGATTTATGTAATGAGGATTTTCATTTTTACATTTCCAAGCAACTTTAATATTCATTTTTGTTTTAAGCAATTTCAATATTATTTTTGTTATTGAAGTTTAAATCAATATCATAACTTATCATTTGGAGAAACTTGCAACAAAAGAGGAAATAAATAGGGTTTTCTAGAAAAAGAAAAAAAGGAACCCACCAACATTTCAATAGGTGTTTAAACAACATAGAATACAAATAATGATTTGGAAAAAATACTTTATTACATTATTTTAATTAATTTCATTTTATGTAAACTTATAGTTATTTTTGAAGGTTTTCTTCACATAACTATTAAGCAAAGGTTATGTATGCTTAATGATCATAATATATAAATTTTATATAATTTATTTTATATTAGTTTTTTGGTAAATAATATTTTTATTTTAATTAATTTTATTTTTTATTTCAAATTCATTTATTTAAGCTATATTAAAGTTTATAAAAAACTATTAAGTAAAGAAATGATAAACAATATAAATTTCCTATAACTAATTTTTATTTATAATTTATATTATTTAATTAATTTATTTCTTTTCATTATTACTATTAAATATAGTATAATTATAAATAAGCGTTTTATTTATATTAATAATATTAAATAAGTACATTATTAATATTAATTAGGGCTTCATAATATTAATAACTAATGAATTGAATGGGGAGGAAATATTAAGAGGAGTTAAGGAATAAAAAGGCAACACAAAATAATGAAAATGAGGAGCTTAATGAGGGGAAGGGTTCACTAAATGATTGTTTAATGAGCTAGAGATATAAGACAAAAGAGTAAGAAAGGAAGAAAATGAAATTAATTAAAATACAAAATTAATTACAATAAAAAGTTAGTTATTAAAGTATCATTAAGCTATTGAAAGTAAATAAATTAAAAATTAAAATAATGTAATAATGTATTTCTTCCCAATCATTATTTTTATTTTGTATTGTTTTTTCACTTATTGAACTGCTCCACTAATCCTTCCTTCCTCTTTCCGGATGATGTGGCCAGCCCACGTGGTCCCACGCTAGCCCAACCTACGTGGACCTTCACTGATATTTTGATTCGGATATGGTGTGATTGCGATTTATTTTGGTAGGTGATTATTAATCAACCCACGGTACTTTGCCTTGTCTCTGCCCACGACATCTGTCCTCCTCGAAGTTACCAAACCCTAATTCACTTAACTCCCTTTTCACTGTCAGTTTGTGCCTATTCGGTCATTTTCACCCTGTTACTTTGTTCTCTGTGGTTTCGCTCTGGTATTCGGCTCCGCCTCTGGTTTTTCTGCCTGTGGTGATACACTGTTGAACTTCCGCTGGTTTTATGGGAAAACAATGTTGTTTAACTCTATCAACTCGTTGGTGTATTCGTTTCAGGCCTTATTGGTGAGTTATGGTTCCTCCACTGTGCATTCAACTTGTTTTCATGACTGTGTGAGCATTACTTGTTTTTACTCCTGTACATACTATTTGTTCTGGTCATTTTTGTGAATTCGTGGTGAATATTGGTAGTGAAGGTTCGCTGGTTTGCTCAGTAGACAAAAGCGCAGTTCGATGGTCTTCAACCTGGTCCTTCTCCGGCGCTCGGCTCTGTAACTCAGGTAATATATTGTTTCTTGCTATATTCCATTATTCTCTGTTCGAGCTGGAGCTAACATTCTGCAGCCCCTCTGTGGTCAGGGTTAACACTTCGTTTCTGCAAGCTTATGGGTTCAGTTCAGTTCAGGTATGGGTATTCTCCTCAGCCATACACGGGGTTTTGTTTTCTGTTAATTTCTTTACAGCTTCGTGATGTTGTTTTCTGGTGCGAGGGTTTTGATTAGTTACAAACCCTAACCCCAATCTTCTATTGTGGTTGCAGGTGACCGGTTTCGTGACTTCACAAGGGTTTCGGTCGATACCTCTCAGGTAGCTCTGTTCTTATCTCAGTTTTTTTCCGTGGCTCTTCGTCTTTGCTGTATTTACTTGCACCTGTTGTCTGTATATTAGATAGCTGTCGAGTCTAGTGTTTGTGTTGGCTCCAACCCGTAGACGTAGCTTGGAGGGTTTCTGTGAATTCTTTTATTCGGTGGCTCGGTTCAACGAACCCTCGTTGCACAGTTCTTTCATGTAATTTTGAGTTCTATAGACTTGCAATGTAATATACAGTGGTATGTAATATGTATTTAAGTTTGGTTCTGGTGCTTACCCGGTTTCGACTGTGGACTGTTGTATCCTTTGATATCGTTGGTTTCTTCTCGCCTTGTGCTCACTCTCGGTCTCGGCTAGTCATTAGACTTTTGGGGGTCATGAAACTCTGTTACTGTATTTGCCTGCAATGAATTGAATGTACAGTAATATATATGTGAATTCTATTACAGAGGACATAAATATTGCAATCGTATGTTTATTTGTGCATTGAATTTAGATGAAGGAAATTGAATGTATTTCTCTTATTCTCTTTCAAATGCTTCGCTGCTGAACCCCTCTGGGTTATTTTGTCTGTCCTTTTATACAATAGCTTCAGGCAGTTAGATAACTGCTGGTAGTTATTCCATTACAGTTTGCCTGGCAGTTACTATAGACTTGCTTTACTTGACTATTCGTTTGTTTACTTTGTCTCCTTTGTTCCATAAGGGTTTGCTGTTTACATTGCTTATTGATATTAATCTAATTTTAACAACTCTAACTAAGACCTGTTACTAAAGTTGAAATAAAATAAATAGAAATTAAGCTAACAGAATCTAATGTTGTAGTTGACCATGGAAGAAATTTAAATAAAAACATAAGAACTCTGACAAGCTTGCTGTCCATTTGTCGAACTGTTCATCTTTCCCAATCTTCTTCAGAAACTTTGTTCGCCCTCTCTCGGTCTTCACCATGTCAACCAGATGCTCCTGCATCAAGCTGCCGGGGTAAAAGAGAGATCTCATGGCTCCGTTCCATGAGTTCCTCCACCGAGTAGCCAGCCTTCCGAATCTGTGTCTCGTCGAGCCAGGAGCTGTCCTCCATTGGATGGTCCTTCCACTTGACGAGTTAATGCAGATACTCCTCCCTGCGCGTCTTCTTGGCTACCTGTGTGCTGATGATTCCTTCGATTTCATGGGTCCTGACCGAAGGCAACTGTTTCTTCCAAATACTGCTCTCGAACTGGGTGTCCCTTTGTGGCTGTACCATTCTTTCATCTTCCGCCTGGGCATGATATGGGAACAGGTCTGCCACATTGAATATGGGTGATATACCTATATCAGGTGGCAGCTGAATTTCATTTGCATTCGCTGAAAATTTGCGCAAAATTTTGCATGGGCCAATTTTCTTGAACTTCAGTTTGTTATACGTACCCTTAGGAAACCGTTCCCGGCGCAAATGCGCAAGGACTTCGTCTCCAATCTCAAAATGTACCTCACGCCGCTTTATTTCTGCATGCTGCTTATATTTCTGCGTGCTGTTCTGTAATCTCAATTTAACTTTCTCATGCAGTTCGCTCATTGCTTCGGCAAAATCTTCCCCATCTACACTCCTCCTTTCTAGCTATCCCAAATCTCGTAACTCATGTACTCCTCGCAGATGCATACCATACAAGATTTGGAATGGGCTAAGACCGGTGCTCCGATTAGGCGAATCGTTATAAGCGAATTCTGCCTGGGCAAGAGCTCGATCCCACAATCGCGAGTTTTCTCCTGTCAAGCTTCGTAGCAAGTTGCCCAAACTCCTGTTCACTACCTCTGTCTGTCCATCAGTCTGCGGGTGATACGCAGAACTGAAATTTAACTGTGTGCCTAGCTTTTTCCACAGGGTGCGCCAAAAATGCCCTGTAAATTTCACATCCCTGTCT
>APFE030752890.1:0-11750 GCA_000404065.3 Pinus taeda
CTATGTGCCATTTTTATTTTTATTAATGCTAATATTAGGGTTAATAATTTTTTTTGCATGGTATTAATAACAATCTAGTCCATGGTATTTGTCCCATAGTATTTTGCCCATAGGTTTCACCTAAATATAATGCACTTTTTGAGTGTTCGGAAATATAAGGTGACTTATGGAGTAAATATAAAAAATTGTTTTATTTGTTTACCATACCTGTGGTTTATTTATATTTTTATTAATTTACCATACCTCTTTTACAAATATGGTATTTGGCTCATAGGGTTCACTTAAATAAAACCTCTTTCTTTAGCCTTCATAAATAGAACAAGGGTTATGGACTAAATATAAAAAGAGGTTTTATTTATTTACCATATCTCTAGTTTATTTATATTTTTATTTACGTACCATATGTTATGAGTAAGTATAAAAAGACGTTTTATTTATTTACCATACCTCCACTTTACTTATATTTTTATTTGTTTACACCCTTGAATGTATATAACGTGACTTATGGAGTAAATATAAAAAATGTTTTATTTATTTACCATACTTCTCATTTATTTATATTTTTAATTTACCATACCTCTTTTATAAATATGGTATTTGGCCCATAGGATTCACTTAAATAAAACCTATTCTTGAAAATGGGCGAATGGATTCACTTAAATAAAACCTATTCTTGAAACTGGGTGAATGGAAGGCTGTAACTCCTAATTTCAAGGGCTAAATTTACCTTTTTTACCCTCTCCCTTAAAATAAGGTGGGCTATTTGAGGTGATTTGTAAAAATGTACTATGACAAAAAATATTTGCCCACTAAAAATTTAAAACCCCTTAATTTCGCCAAAGGGCGAACATTCGCCCCTAAAATTTTCTATGGATCAAACCAAGAAAATCGAGTGCCCAATGCTCAAATGGTTCGATTACTAGTTGTGGGTTTAAAGGAATTTCCTCGGACTGTCCAGGGCGTCCTACTCTTTGGCAACTGTCACAGGCTTGAACAAAATTTCTTCGCGTCTTTAAAGATTATGTGCCAATAATACCGTGTTTGTAGAACCTTGTGACCAGTACTTCGGTCTGCGAAATGTCTACCACATGGTCTGTCATGATAGGCTTTCAGAACGTCAAATATTTCATCTTCATGGACGCATCTTCTGATGTGCATATCTGCCCCTGTATGAAATAAGTAGCCCCTAATCCAAGAAAACCGGGTACTACGTTGCACAATTTATTTTAATTCGTTCGAGGTCAGATGCTTTGGTAATTTGCCTACTGCTAAATAATTTGCAACATCAGCATACCAGGGTGTTTTGACACTAACAGCAAATAAATGTTCGACTAGAAATTGATCTTCGACTTCTGCTGCATCCACTAGCTTCGGCATTCATGAGAGAAAATCAGCTACAGGATTCTCTTTCCCATGTCGATCTTTTATTGTGATGTCAAATTCCTGCAACAAAATTAACCATCTTGTTACTCTACTGTTTGTAATAGGTTTAGTTGCTAAATATTTTTATGGTAGAGTGATCTGTATATAAAACAACAGAATATCCAGTGATATAATGCCTAAATTTATTTACAGCATGTATTACAACTAAAAATTCTTTTTCAGTAATAGTATAGTTTAGCTCAGCAAGAACAAATTCTTGCTGATATAATAGATTGCATATGGTTTTTTGTCTTCTTCCTGCCCAAGGACTGCTCCAATAGCTGTGTTTGAAACATCTGATGAAATTTGAAATGGCAGGTCCCAATTTGTTAATACCTACTCTTACCACACAGACAAAGGTATGCAATTTTCTTGGATTTTCTGGTTATTATAGGAGATTTATAGAACATTTTTCTCAAACTAATAGATTACAGAAACTAACGAGCTAGATGAAATTAGGCTCTCAGCTCTTCAACACACTGCATTAATCCAACAGCAGAGAGAAAAATGGCACGACACCCTGATCAAAAAGGAAATCTTCCACGAAGGAGATTGGGCACTCCTATACGATTCCTGGTTTTAGGATTTTCTGGGAAAACTTCAGACTTGCTGGCTTGGACCGTACGAAATCCAGAAAGTGCATGAAAATGGCACCATTACTTTGACTACTATTGACGGATCTGGACATACCTTTAAAGCAAATGGCCATCGAGTGTGATTGTACCATAAACCGCTTACTTGGGAATCCTTCTACCAACAACTCTGCGAAGGTTTTGATATGCAGATTCTTGCTGAGGAAAAGTATTCTTCCTCGGGTTTGGTTCACTAAGTAATTTCATTATTCCTAAACTTTGTACATAACTTTTTCTTTTTTGCTTGCATAAATTACTTTCTGTACAGATTTTTGCATTTCTGCATTTTTTTTACATTTTGTTGTTCCTTTTCGAAGGAACAACATTTTCTTCGTTTTGTTGTTCCTTTTCGAAGGAACAACACTTTTGCATTTTTGTTGTTCCTTTCCAAAGGAACAACACCTTTGCATATTGTTTTTCCTTTCCGAAGGAATAAAATTTTCGTCGTTTTGTTGTTCCTTTCCTAAGGAACAACATTTCCCCGTTTTTGCTGTTTCTTTCTGAAGGAACAACACTTTCATGTTTTGTTGTTCCTTTCCGAAGGAACAACGCTTTTCATTTTTGTTTTTCCTTTCCGAAGGAACATCATTTATGCATCTTCGTTGTTCCTTTATGAAGGAACAACACTTTCGTTTTCTGCTGTTCATTTCTGAAGGAATAACACTTTTTGTTTTTTACTATTCGTTTATGAAGGAATAGCACTTTTGTTTTCTATTGTTCCTTCGTTTTCTGTTATTCCTTTCCAAAGGAACAACACTTTCATTTTCTTCTATTCCTTTCCGAAGGAACATCACTTCCGTTTTTTTCTGTTCCTTTCCGAAGAAACAACACTTTTCTTTTTTTTTGTTCCTTTCCGGAGTAGCATTTTTGCATTTTTGTTATTTTACTTCGTGCTTGCTTTATTTGTTGTTCCAATTAAGGAACAATTGTCGTTCCTCTTAAGGAACAACAGTTTCAAGTATGCTTTTTTCTTTTGCTTGTTGTTCCTCTAAAAGGAACTGAGGTTTTTGTGTGCAGATATTCTTTTGTTGTCCTTCTAAAGAAACAACAGTTGTTCCATCTAAAGAACAACACTTTTTGAGTGCATTTTTCTTCTTCTTTTGTGTGTATGTGTGTTTCACCATTTAAAGTATTTTTGTGAGCGATGGTCATTTAAGGCACAGTTATACATTTATGCAAGAATACAAAAACTAGAGGATACTGAAATCAGCAAACGAAAAAAAAATTGATATCTATAAAGAAATTGCTTTGAATTGATAAGAGAAAAGAGGAAAGGACACAACTATTTACATCACTTTGTTGTCTTTATTTTCACTAACATTAATCTGATTGATTATTTGTATCATGATGGTTCTTTCTAATCCCCATAGTTCTCTTTGATTATTATTATTTAATAAGAATAAGGGCATATTTTCATCTATTGAGATGTTCAGACTTCTTCCACCATCCCTACTCTTAAGGAATGTTGAGCCACCCTCTGTATATAAATAGGAAAGTGTTATTAAAAAAAAAAAAGGATACATATCTATATGATTATTGACATGATTTTTCAAATGAAGGATAGGGGGCCTCATCAAGAGCCAACCTACCATGATCATAAGGAAGAAAGTGAAGTGGCATGTTATGAAACCCGCTCAAGAAGAGATAGGAAAGATAGATCAACGCCTTAGAATTCAGCCCCTTCAAGGGGGAACCTACTTTACATTATGTTATAAAAAAACCTTGACCTGATAGGCTGCTGATTAGGAAGGACTTGTGTAACTCTTTCAAACCTACTTTTGGTTGAGGCTTAGCCTCCTCAACCTGAGAGGGCTCTCTCAAAGGATTAATGATATTGATAATGAATTAGATGGCTAACTCTATTAAACACATGAAGAAGTGTAAGTAGTTGAAACAAAATTAGGAATTATCCATTAGGCTTATGGAGTTAGAAAAACTTAGTATGATAACAGTATCAGCTAAACATGGAAGTCAGGGCATCAACAGTTCAATATATAAGTTAACAGATAGAGACATGTAGGAAAACACAATCCATAAATGTACGAAGGAAGTTAGAGCATGTCAATGAGTTCTAAGTATCATACATTCATACTAATGCACATAAGGAAATAATGACAAACATAAGCAAGCCACCATTGAACTCCTTCTGAATCTTGAGAAGTAAAGCCAAAGTCTGCATTCATAAAAACATAATCTTCTACAATGGCACAATATGAGTCTTTCTCTAAAAATTTCCAACACTTTGTACATTAGATCTCATCCTATATATAGATCTCTTTACATGACTTATATTCCTCCTCTAGAATGAGGAAAATTCTAATTCTACCTGACCTGACACCTATTGACACTTAAAACTAACTATTAAATGCAAATGACAGCTAACTAGCAGTCCTAGAGACCTAAAACAATTAGGAGTGTAACTCATTATGATTAAAACAACCTTATCTAGGAATTAAACACTCCTTTTGACACCTATAACTCCATGAATTCAAATTTTATGGTGCTCATAACCCTCCAGCTGGCCCTTGATGACTCATCCTTTTACTGCTCCTAGAAACTAGGAGACTGTTCCTTGCTCTGTTCTGGCTGAAAAATAGGTCTTGGGACAGAGCTCATATCTTCTCATAAAATATGTATTTGGAAACACGGAAGGAGGATTTTGTGAATCAATATGTACTAAACAAAAACCCCTCTTGTTTGTTTGAAACACCTTTCCTACTACCTAGAATGTGCCTTTGAAAAACAGGTGTAAAACAGAGAAATATGCTTGTGAAAAACTGCACCTACAACAGTTTCATAGTGCAAGTTTGGTCCTTCATTTCTCCCAGATCATAATGGATTTGAAGAAAGTGGAAGAGGTTTTTGTACTTTAGTAACTTAGGAATACAAACCTCTTTCACTTTTTAGAGATGAGTTTTTAACTGCTCAGAAACTCTTCTAGAAGTTGTCTGGTAAAAACAAGGAGACAAAGTTTCTCCCTTTTTGCTTTTGGTCTCTGCAAGGATCTTCGAAATCAATTATCCCTATTGTTTTTCATAAAATTGCATTGGATTATAATGTTTTACATACACTTTAGACCTTGTCCATATATACATGTGAAGACAAAACCCTTTAATGATGCTTGATGTCTCATGAAAAATACTAGCTATGCAATGATGACCTCTTATATAGCTAAGAGTTCATAGATATCCTTCCTTCACTTGGTTTGACTTTGCTGGATACTTACACCTTGTAAATGCTCCCCTTTCAGGCATTCCTCTTCAAAAATATTTCCTTTTGTATCCCAAAATTGGTCTACCAGAACAATTATGCAACCATAGCACTACGAAACTGCTTGTGCATTGGGCATCATTTATAGCAGTTTCGTAGTGTGCTATGAAACTGCTGTGTAATTTTAAAAACACAATTTGAGGCCAAAACTTTAACTCTTTTGATCTTTATTTTCCTTGTAATGGCTTTTCGATCTGCCATGAAGTTGTCCAAAACTAAAAACATAGACACCATTCTTTTAACGTAAACTTCAAAAGGCAATCTATCAAAATTTAGGACTTAACCATACTTGCTATGTGATTTCTCTTAGTTAAGAATTTCCTTCAGGTTGGCTTAGTTGTGTCTTCAGATCTTCAATTTACCTTTTCAATTGCATGTTTCCTTGCCCTTTCCTTGAATTGGGAATTTCAAGGTTGGTAGACATCAATTTCTTTTTTGACTTCCTCAAAGCTACATTCTTCTTCTTGAGTGCTAACTACCTTGCTTGAGTTGAAATGGAGAACTCTGATGTATGCTGACCCTGAGCTTGCCAAGTGCTTCTTATGCATGAAAGGAACACGAAAGTGACCAAGACCAATTCTTCCTTACCTTAACCCTTTTCTTTGAAATTTGTTTAGTGATAACAGTGGCTCCGCTTGGGATAATGTGCCCTTGTGGTACACTAAGAACATGCAGTTCCAGTTCCTTATCACCTTATGATAAACAAAAATTTATTTGACAAACATCTCCTTTAAGTTTCTTAGGCCTTCACCTCGGGCTTAAGTGTGATGATCACTATAGGAGAAAGAAGTCTATATCTACTGAAAAAATGCTCAGTCAACCTTGAGCTTATTTGCATTTTCCTACCTACCTACCCTATCAGCTGCAATCTCCACCTGTAGCTCAAGGAACATGAAATTTCCAATGAAGCCAGTCATCGATGTGATCTAACACTTGAATCTCTTGACTGCATTCAACCTCAAAATAACCATGATAGTGAGATGACCAAATCAACTTATAATGTATATGATCTTCATAATGCAAATGAAAATGAAATACTGATGTGCAAAACTTTGCCATGTATTCATTTATAGGGTCTAAGAGAACATGGTTATTTTGATAATCATCATAACATTCTATCTCTTTATAAAACTGTTCCTCAACCACACAAAATTCCTTTGATGTGCTATCCAACTGCCTTTCTGCATGACTCCCATAGACAATGTAGTTTTCCTCACTATTGTGATCATTCATTGATGTAAGCTGCTGCAAGGAGTTACAAAATTGAACAAACTTTTCCTCTACCTGAGGGTTATAAAAAATTTCTTCCAGTTTTTCTTCTTGTTGTGTGTAATCATTTTCATCTTCATTATGATTTGAAGATTGAGAAGTCTGTTGCATCTCTACATCAATATCAGAGGATTGAACATGGTTTTCATAAGTAAACCCTTGGTGGTTTTCATGTTGCATTTCATGGGATGTTATTCTTTCTTCTTGGTGTTGAAATGTATTGTTATGAAGAGCCTCTAAAATTCCTTCATCCATAAATTCATCATCATCATAACAATCCTCCAAATATTGAATAAGACTCAAAGAATGTTTACAACAATCTTGGACCAGCAACAGGGAGGGATTACACTCTTTATACATCTCATAGAATTCATCATGAAAATTAGCAAGCAAATATATTGAACCATTTTCCAAACTTTTATACCAAGACCATGCTTTTCCTTCTAAAGTGGTCATAAACATCCTCATGAGACAATCTTCAAGGAACTGAACCTTAAGACTGTGTACACGCATATGAAACCTAGCCAAATGAAGAGCAACATTGTCTTTCTTTTCATCTTTGAATATTGGAAGATCCTCTAACCAATCAACCTTTGGCATAGGATTTGGAAAACCAGGGATATGAGACCAATTCATAGGAGTATACCTGGCATTCATTCTTGCAGTGGAACGCATCTTGAAACTTCATCAAGCTACTAATCTTCTAGCAATGGAGTCACCTTCCAATTTGTTATTCGATGTATGGAGTCGCCAAGGTAGTTTTGCAGCCTCAAAAAGATGTTTGAGCTCCTGCTACCTTCAAAATTTTAGCCTCTTAATTTCAGGAATGAATAGACTTCAGGCTCCCGGCAGACGCACCAAAATGTTATCACAAAATCTTGACTTGATAGGCTGTTGATTAGGAAGGCCTTGTGTAACTCTTTCAAACCTACTTTTGGCTGAGGCTTAGCCTCCTCAACCTGAGAGGGCTCTCTCAAAGGAAAAATGATATTGATAATGAATTAGATGGCTAACTCTATTAAACACATGAAGAAGTGTAAGTGGTTGAAACACAATTAGGAATTATCCATTGGGCTTATGGAGTCAGAAAATCTTAGTATGATAATAGTATCAGCTAAACATGGAAGTTAGGGCATCAACAGTTCAATATATAAGTTAACAGATAGAGACATGTAGGAAAACACAGTCTATAAATGTATGAAGGAAGTTAGACCATGTCAATGAGTTCTAAGTATCATACATTCATATTACTGCACATAAGGAAATAAAGACAAACATAAGCAAGCCACCATCAAACTCCTTTTGAATCTTGAGATGTAAAGCCAAAGACTACATTCATAAAAACATAATCTTCTACAATGGCACAATATGAGTCTTTCTCTAAAAATTTCCAACACTTTGTACATTAGATCTTCTCCTATATATAGGGCTCTTTACATGACTTAGATTCCTCCTCTAGGATGAGGAAAATTCGAATTCTACCTGACCTGACACCTATTGACACTTAAAACTAACTATTAAATGCAAATGACAACTAACTAGCAGTCCTAGAGACCTAAAACAATTAGGAGTGTAACTCCTCATTATGATTAAAACAACCTTATCTAGGAATTAAACACTCCTTTTAACACCTATAACTCCGTGAATTCAAATTTGATGGTGCTCATAACCCTCTAGCTGGCCCTTGATGACTCATCCTTTTACTACTCCTAGAAACTAGGAGACTGTTCTTTGCTCTGTTTTGGCTGAAAAATAGGTCTTGGAATAGAGCTCATATCTTCTCACAAAAAATTTATTTGGAAAAACTGAAGGAGCTTTTTGTGAAACAATCCGTGTTGAACAAAAACCTTTATTGGTTTTTTGAAACACCTTTCCTACCGCCCATAATGTGTCTTTGAACAATAGGTGTAAAATAGAGAAATATGCTTGTGAAAAACTGCAGCGACAACAGTTTTGTAGCGCAATTTTGGTCCTTCATTTCTCCCAGATCATAATGGATTTGAAGAAAGTGGAAGAGGTTTTTGTACTTCAGTATCTTAGGAATACAAACCTCTTTCACTTTTCAGAGATGAGTTTTTAACTGCTTAGAAACTCTTCTAGAAGTTGATTGGTAAAAACAAGGAGACACAGTTCCTCCCTTTTTGCTTTTGGTCTCCACAAGGATCTTCGAAATCAATTATCCCTGTTGTTTTTCATAAAATTGCATTGGATTATCATGTTTTACATACACTTCAAACCTTTTCCATATATACATGTGAAGACAAAACACTTTAATGCTACCTGATGTCTCATGAAAAATACTAGCTATGCAATGATGACCTCTTATATAGCTAAGAGTTCATAGATATCCTTCCTTCACTTGATTTTCCTTTGCTGGATACTTACACCTTGTAAATGCTCCCCTTTCAGACATTCCTCTTCAAAACTATTTCCTTTTGCATCCCAAAATTGGTCTACCAAAACAATTATGCAACCACAACACTACGAAACTGCTTGTGCATTGGGCATCATTTACAGCAGTTTCGTAGCGCGCTATGAAACTGCTGTGTAATTTTAAAAACCCAATTTGAGGCAAAAAATTTAACTCTTTTGATATTTATTTTCCTTATAATGGCTTTTCCATCTGCCATGAAGTTGTCCAAAACTGAAAACATAGACACCATTCTTTTAAAGTAAACTTCAAAAGGCAATCTATCAAAATTTAGGACTTAACCATACTTGCTATGTGATTTCTCTTAGTTAAGAATGTCTTTCGAGTTGGCTTAGTTGTGTCTTCAGATCTTCAATTTTTCTTTTCAATTGCATGTTTCCTTGCCCTTTCCTTGAATTGAGCAATTTCAAGGTTAGTAGACATCAATTTCTTTTTTGACTTCCTCAAAGCTACATTCTTCTTCTTGAGTGCTAACTGCCTTGCTTGAGTTGAAATGGAGAACTCTGATGTATGCTGACACTGAACTTGCCAAGTGCTTCTTATGCATGAAAGGAACACGTAAGTGACCAAGACCAATTCTTCCTTACCTTAACCCTTTTCTTTAAAATTTGTTTAGTGGTAACACATTACATAAATGAACAATTCTTGGATGATTCAAATGACAAAACCTCCTTTCTATATATAGGAGTCTAAGGAGTCACAATATAACCCAACCAACCTAACAATAATAATATAAAGCCACAAAAATAACAATAGAGGGATTCTATGGGGCACAGTAATAAAAATATGGGGATAATATGGGCACAATAATATTAATAAGGGATGCAACTACAATATTAACGGGGTAATCACTAGTATTATAGGGACCCAACATGCCCCTCTCCTTCAAAAAAGTTTTGTCCTCAATGCTTGAGTAGTTCTGGATGCTTCTATATAAAATTCTCATCCTCCCATGTGGAATCTTCAGTGGACAAGTTCTTCCACTTAATAAGATACTCCGAAATTGATCGATTTCATAGTTGTTGAGTTCTTGTCTCTGTGACTACTTCCGGTTCCAATATAATTTTTCCTTCCTCATCAAGTTATCGCAATATTGTTTGAACTGGGAGATTGTCACCTATAACCTTCTTTAAACATGAAACATGGAAAACTGGGTGCAATCGAGAAGCTGCAGGAAGCTCCAATTTGTATGCCATAGTACCAATCTTTTGCAACACCTTGTACGGACCATAATACTTTGGTGATAATTTATTATCCTTCTTAGCTTGCTTTGAGGGACATTTGCTTATATGGTTGTAGCAGTAGGAATACCCAATCACCTACATTAAAACTTCTTTCACTGTGATGTTGATCTGCTTGTTGTTTCATTCTATTATGTGCCAACATGAGGTTATCCTTTAAGAGTTGGAGGACTTGTTGTTGATGTTCGATGTGATGTTCCACTGCTTGAACCTTAGAATTTTCTCTTAAATATGATGTGATGGATGGTGGTTGATATCCATAAAGTGCCATAAATGGGGCCATTTTTGTTGCTGTATGAAGGAAGTGTTATACCACCATTCAACCAGAGGCAACCATTTGACCCATTGTGTCTCTTTATCAAATACAAAGCAATGAAGATATCCTTCCAAACATTTGTTTACTATCTCAGTTTACCCATCAAATTGAGGATGATAAGATGAGCTATGAGCTAACTGAGTACCAAGACAAGAAAATAATTCTGTCCAAAAATTTCCAGTGAAAATGGGATCTCTGTCACTTACAATAATCTTTGGGTTTCCATGTAGATTTTGAATTGTGTCCATAAATGCACTAGAAACTGTACTGGCTTTAAATGGATGTGATAATGCACAAAAGTGTGCATACTTGGTAAGTCTGTCAACTACCACCATGATGACACTCTTTCCCTCAGACTTGGGTAAACCTGTGAAAAAATCCATTGAAACCTCCTCCCAACGTTGGCTTGGAATGGATAAAGGTTGTAATAGACCCGGTGTCTTAATTGTTTCAACTTTATTTTGTTGGCAAACCAAACATTCCGCCACAAACTTTTGAATATCCAATTTAAGACCATCCCAAAAAAAATCCTTCTTAACCCTGTGGTAAGTTTTTAAAAATCCTGAGTGCCCTCCTAAGGGAGAAGTGTGAAATTCCATAAGAATCTTTTGTTTTAGCTGGGAATTCTTACAGAGGCATAAGCGATCTTTGTACCATAAAGAATCATTTTTCCAGCTAAATGTATCAGACGTACTGGAATCTTGTTGTAACTTTCGAATAAGTGCCCACACTTCTTCATCATTCTTCCATTCCTCCCTTGCTTCGTTTATCCAATCTGGTTGGATAATAGAAATGGCGCACAACAATCCTTCCACATCCTCATCCTTTCTTGAGAGTGCATCTGCCACCACATTTTGCTTCCCTTTTTTGTAGATGATTTCAAAGTCATAACCCAACATCTTTCTGACCCACTTTTGTTGCTCTTCAGAGGATAATCTTTGTTCTAAAAAGTATTTAAGGCTATCATGATCCGTTTTTACCTTGAAGTGTCTTCCCATTAGGTAGGGTCGCCATTTCTTAAGTGCATGGAGTATTGCCAACATTTCCTTCTCATAAATTGCTTTGTGTAAAAACTTTCCCTTGATTGGACGACTTTCAAAAGCAACGAGTCTTTCATCTTGCATTAGAACAGCACCAATTCCATTTCTTGAAGCATCACATTCCACAAT
>APFE030752895.1:0-32293 GCA_000404065.3 Pinus taeda
TGTCTACTTTTCTTATTCATGCTCATTATTTATGGTATTGGTATGCAAAAATAATTCAAAGTATAAATAAGAAAGATTTGGTAAAAGAATAAGATAATACTGATTCACCCCCCCTCTTAGTATTATTGTCAACATCAGGGACAGCAGAGAAGGGAGATAGCACCAGAGGAGGTTGGCCATATCAGCGGGGAAGAGGAAATGGTCGTGGAAGAGGGACTAATGTCCAGTGCTACAGTTGCCATAAGTGGGGGCACAGATCCTTCAAATGTCCGGAAGCCGAGCATGCTGGCCAGAGGAGAGCATTTGTTGCGTAGCCTGAGGAAGTTGAAGCACAGCCTCGAGAGGTAGAAAATATGGTAGAAACAGGAGAGGCTTTGGTTTTAAATAAAGTATTGTTGAAGCCAGCCAAGGAGACGACTGAGCAGACCCAATGGAAGGCACTATTCTGAACACTTTGTAAATCACATGGAAAGTGCTGTAAATTGATCATAGACAGTGGAAGTACAGACAATTTAGTTGCCACTGAGATGGTGGAAAAGTTGGAATTGAAGCGACTTAAGCATCCCACACCTTACGAGGTGTCGTGGCTACAAAAAGGCCACAAACTATTAGTTGATGAACAATGTGAGGTTGAATTTCACATTGGCAAATACCAGGACAAGGTTGTCTGCGATATCATGCCAATGGATGTGTGCTATATACTGCTAGGGAGACCGTGGCAGTATGATCGGAAGGTGACGCATGATGGGAAGATGAATTGTTACAAATTTGTGAAAGATGGAGTCAAGCATACACTTGTACCCATCAAAGAGGAGGATACAATAGAAGCAAGTGGAACAAAAGCATTGTTAATGGGAGGAAAACAGTTTGTTAAGAAGATTGAGGAAAACGAGGTGAATTATGCGATTGTAAGGAGGACTAAGACAATGTTTCTAAACATAGAAAAGTTAGAATTGCCTACAGAGATTTAGGAGATGTTAGAAGAATTTAAGGACATTGTAGTCGACGACTTACCAAATAAGTTGCCTCCCAAAAGGAGCATTAGCCATCATATCGATTCATACCTGGAGCAAGCCTACTGAACGAGGCAGTATATAGAATGAGCTTCAAAGATAATGAAGAGATTCATAAACAGGTGCAAGAGTGGCTGGATAAGGGACTGATCAAAGAAAGTTTGAGCCCTTGTGTGGTACCAATAGTACTAGCACCCAAGAAGGGTGGAGAATGGCAGATGTGTATGGATTCATGAGCTATCAATAAATTCACTATTCAGTATAGATTTCCCCTACCCAGAATGGATGACATGATGGATTGTCTATGCGGGGCAACTTATCACGAAAATTGATCTAAAGAGTGGATATCATCATATCAGGATTAGAGAAGGAGATGAGTGGAAGACAGCCTTCAAGACCAATGAAGGGTTGTACGAGTGCCTAGTCATGCCATTCAGATTGAGCAAAGCTCCTAGTACTTTTATGAGATTGATGAATGAGATGTTAAAAGAATTTATTGGCAAGTTTGTGATAGTTTATCTTGATGATATTTTGATTTTTAGCAGAACAAAGCGAGAACATCTTCAACATGTTCAAAGGGTGCTAGAGAAGTTACAACTACCGAGAAAATTTAAAAAATGTACTTTCCTGCAAAAGGAACTGATCTATTTGGGGTTTGTAATTGCGGAAAATGAATTGAAGATGGATCCAAAAAAGATTGCGGCAATCATGAATTGGCCGTCACCAAAGAGCTTATTTGAGGTACGTATTTTTCACAGGCTGGCAAGTTTTTATCGAAAGTTTATTAGGAACTTCAATGAAATATGTGCTCCGATGCTAGACACCATCAAAAAGGCCATTCAGCCTTTTTGTTGGACCAGAGCAATAGAGGACAGCTTTCAACTTTTGAAGCAGAATATTACAGAGAGGCCAATCTTAAGGCTACCCGACTTTAACAAAATTTTTCAGGTTAGATGTCAGGCAACTGGGAAAGCTATTGGCACTATGCTCAATCAGGAAGATAGACCGGTGACATTCTTTAGTGAGAAATTGAACGAAAGTAGGCATAAATATTCCTCGTATGATAAGGAATTTTATGTCATCGTCCAAGCTTTAAAGCATTGGAGACACTACCTGCTGGGCAACGAGTTTGTATTGTTTTATGATAATTCAACACTGCAATATGTAATGCAGCAGCACAAATTAAACCACAAGCACGCCAAATGGGTAGAATACTTGCAGAGTTTCACTTTCATGTTAAAACACATCAGTGAGCAAGCCAATAAAGTGGAAGATGCCTTGAGCAGGAGAGCTTTTCTCTTACAAGAAAGTAGAATACAGGTGATGGGTTTTGAACATCTAAAGGATTTTTACCAGACCGACACAGACTTCAAAGAAGCCTTTGAAGCTTGCCAAAATCCCGTGTTGAGGAATACAAGTCCCTGGTTGGACTACAACTTGCAGGAAGGACTATTGTTCGAAGGTGGATAGTTATGTATCCCGGACTGTTTGATGAGGGAAAATATTGTACGGGAGAAACATAGTGGTGGTATAGCCGGTCACTTTGGCATAGACAAACCTTTGGAGCAGCTCAGACACTTTTATCACTGGCCTAGAATGCACAGGGATGTACAACGATATGTGAACAGGTGTAAAGTCTACCAACTGGCAAAAGGAAATAGTCAGAATACTGGAATTTACACACCACTACCTGTTCCAAGCAGGCCATGGGACTCAATCAGCATTGACTTTCTCTTGGGACTACCTAGAATGCAGCGGGGGTATGACTCAGTGATGGTGGTGGTAGACAAATTTTCAAAAATGGCGCATTTTATCCCTTTCCAAAAAACTAGTGATGCCACATATGTAGCTCACATGTTTTTCACGGAGGTTGTTATATTACATAGCCTACCCAGACCTATCATTTCTGACAATGATGTAAAATTCACAAGACACTTTTTGCACACCCTATGGAAAAATTTAGGCACGCAATTGAATTTCAGCTCTGCGTATCATCCGCAGACTGATGGAAAAACGGAAGTGGTGAACAAGAGTTTGGGGAATTTATTATGAAGTCTGACAGGGGAAAATTCACGGTTATGGGATCGTGCACTCACTCAGGCAAAATTCGCTTATAATGATTAGCCAAATCGTAGCACCAGCCATAGCCCATTCCAAATCTTGTATGACATGCATCCTCGGGGAATACATGAACTGCGAGATTTGGGAAAATTGGAGCGGAGAAGCGCGAATGGAGAAGATTTTGCCGATGCAATGAGCGAACTACATGAACAGGTAAAATTAAAATTGCAGGACAATGTGCAAAAATATAAGCAGCAAGCAAATTCAAGGCGGAGAGAAGTACAATTTAATGTTGGAGACGAGGTCCTCACACACTTGCGCAAAGAAGGATTTCCTAAGGGCGCATACAATAAATTAAAATTTAAAAAAATTTGTCCCTGCAACATTTTGCGTAAATTCTCAGCCAACACCTATGAAATTTACCTGCCACCTGATATAGGCATATCACCTATTTTCAACGTGGTAGATCTATTCTCATATACTGCCCAAGCAGAGGAAGACAGTGTGGTACAGCCAGAACGGGACACCCAAGTTGGAGACAATTCTTGGATGAGGCATATGCCTTCGGCTCAATCCCATGAGATTGAAGGGATTCTCAATACCTAGATAGCCAAGAAGACACATCGAAAGGAATATTTACGATATCTCATCAAGTGGAGAGACCGTCCAATAGAAGAAAGTTCGTGGCTTGACGTGGCGCAGACACAGAAGGCTAGCTATTCGGTGGAGGGGCTCATGGAATGGAGCCATGATTTTCTTTTACCCCTGGAGCCTGATGCAGGAGCATATGGCTAACTGGGCAAAGACAAAGTGAAGGAAATATGGTCTCTAAAGGGGATGAAGGAGTTAATTCACTGAATGGATAGCGTACTTGTTTTTTTCATTCTTCTTTTATTAAGTTACCTAAGTTAATTTTGTAAACTATAATTAGGAACAGTAGGAATTAGTTAGTGTCATTGTTTCTAGAAAGTTAATTTACTGTTGTAAAAAATGAAAAGAAAATATGCTAGACAACCATGAAAAGTTCCGTATGAGGAACAACTGATGTAACCAATTGAACATACCTAACAGCAGTTAGTGACAGTTTGAGAACACTGCTTTTAAAAAGAGGGACAAAGCACAATGTGCAGGTTCGACTGACAGAGAAATAAAAAGGAGAAAAGTATAATTTTTCTATGCACATTCATCTCTACAACGTCCCAAACATTGTGTATAATAATTTGTGTAAAATTACTTTCGTGGAGACCGTTGTCATATCACTACAGGTTATAAAATGAAAGAGGAGATAACCAAAATCAGAGGAGAAGAGTAAGCGCCCAGATTACAAGCAGACTCAATCAGACAATTAAATATGAAATCATTTATGTGAACAAACGACACGAAGTTGGAAATTACGAGTCCAGATAAACAAACAAATTTTGTAAACACCAAGAATGCAAATATATCAATATAGTCCACTCAGCTCCATAGTTGAATTCATAGTAACATAAAGACAGTATTCCAATTCTTTGCTCATTTACATTCTATTCGAAACAAAGGAACGAACCCAGTTCATAAATATATGACTCATACTTATAACAAGCGGAAGCCAAACCCCATAGTCCTGAACTCATTACCATAACCCAACGACAGTGACAACTACAGAAGAATCACATACAGACAGTGGCTCGAAGACCAATGATATATCGGCCCTACAGATGTAACACTGAAGCCAAGCGAAAAAAACTAATGAACAGAAATGACACTACGCATGGTCAATTGGAACAGTCAAGTTTCCGTGCAACGAAACCCTCGGGTGGCTCTACCTGCAAAGAGAAACGACAAATGAAATTTGAATAGAACAACCAATACATATCTGGTTAGCTTACCTGATGGAGGCAAGCCATCACTGCAACCACTCCTCCAGGTTTTTCCTTGCTCACGAGGAACCGAAGACGTTAGACAACTGAGAAAAAAAGGAGCATATATATCCAGCATAGAATAGGCGGACTTACCCAGATAAATTGGCAGAGGAACTGAAGGAATTTGCCACCACAGTTCTGCCGGGCTCGTGGAGGAATTGAACTTGGAGCTGGAGAAACATTACCAGGAACAACACAACCAACAACCGACTGTAAGATTCGTGGAAAGCATAGACATCGAACCTAGACAAGGACGCACAGAGACGGAGACATACCAAGTTGGTTACCAAACATACCATAACAGTCGACATTTGAGAAGGAAACCACGAAGGGAGCGAACCTTACCAAGGTTTCATAACCTTGCCAAATGAATGGAAAAACTTCTATGTCGAGTCCCGAACCAGTAAAGCAAGACCATAAAAGCAAAAACCACATTGAAGCCCCGAAGATTGCCGAGAGTATATAGCTCGAAGAACCAGGAAAATAAAACCACAAACAGAACAAAACGAAACCACATTGAAGCCACTAAGACCACCAAGAGCCAACAGCTCAGAGAACCAGGTGGACAAACCATAAAAATGAAATCCATAGTGAAGCTGCGAGAGACCACCGAGATCACACAGCACAGACGACCGAGAGAATAATGAATGAACCGAATGAGCGTAAAGGTGGTGAAACCCTATACCAAGGTGGGCTCGTGGAATCCCAAGGAGGGACATATGTCCAACAAACAAAAACCATCGTACTAATCACCATAACCCTCATTTAATTCAACGTGGTTAATCAATTTGTATATATAAAAAAAATCTTTGTTAAACATTATTACTTGCTTGTACACCCATCAAGTGGAATACGTTGACGACGGGATCACGTGGTTTGGCCCCATCAATTACCATCATATGCTAGTGAAAATGATTTGAGGGTTCATCAATCATGCATAAGGTTAAAAATCATGATATATACCTTATTAAAGGAATGTGTTTCTTATGACTATGATATGTGTAGGATTTTGAGGATTCACAAAATAGTGATGGGAATGGAAACATTAGTTATGCCATATAGGAATTAAGCGGAAAAAGCATACACCCTAAAAGAATCTTCTAAATCTTATAGGGCATGAAAAAGTCTCTAAACTGCTACTAGATCTTACAAACAATGTCTTTGTCCTATTATTAGGAAATGGATGTCATCACAATGTTTTTCATGTAAGAGATGGGTCCTACAAACATGATCATGTTTTGAGGATAAATACTAAGATATAAAGAAATTAGAATTTAATTTATTGCTCATGATCCTTTCATAATGCCCAAAGTAGCTACACATGCCCTATTAAGGGAATATTTCTTTTATATTAACCATGAATGAGTCTCAATATATTAAATGTATCCAATCTTGACAAGAATAACAATGTAGCACTCTAAATATGATTTTAGATATTATGGACCATGCATGTCACCTCAATCACCAAAAATGCCGCATATAGGGAATATGTATCCAGTTACTGCTATATGTCCTCTAAGGAATGTATAGGGCTAAATTTCACCATTGTGCTAATACCCCTTCTTTTTCCATTTCTTTTTCTCTAGTTTCTACCCAAATTCTACAAGGTAAAATTATTTTAGTTTAAAAATATATAAAAGTTTCTAGCGTTTATATAAATGCGTATAAATTTGAATATTTTTACAAAAACATCACCAAACATGTAGTAATGAACATTTTGAGAATTAATAAAATTTGCCAAATTTGATACTTCAATAGACGTTTGGATCCTTATAATTTTCTATAACACACTAGTCTTATAAGACCGTATTGATGGGTATCAAAGTATTTCTTATTTTCCAAGGATGAAACTTATTATATTTGACCTTTAAATATGCTTTCATCGATCATGATACATACATAAATCTCTATACTAGCTCACTTGTTGTGTTACATGTCTTATGTGTCCTATAAGTGTTATATTTTTCCATTATAGGTTTATATGCGCAAGGATGGTTATGAAGTCATTGCTCATGTAATGGGATGGAATCAATGTATTAATCCCGAAAATGTGATTCTAACAATCACGCTTTGTTTATAGTACCTTAGTGCACTTCACATGTGATATAAAGGAAATGTTTATCTTATAAGTGGGATATGATTACTATTTCAAGGTTTTTTTCACAAACATCATTTGTTTGGGATTTTGTTATGGTACATTAAAGAATATCATGATACTATTTCCTTAAATATGCCTCGACAACTTACAAGATGTGCATAACACCACAAAGTACCTGACATCCTATGGAGTGGTTTTTTTCCCTTCAAGAAGAATATACATATTTTTTTCAACCATATACAATCGAAGGAGAGCTATGCAAGGGATAACTATTATTTACGGATTAAAATCAACATATTAGTACTTGATATATACTTCTAGAATCCATTCCCTTGCATGAGGATTTTGAACCATGACACATGCCCTCTATATGTTGAATTTTGCATATGAGTGGGAGATGAGAATTCTTTTGTGATTTTTCACATATTGGGGATTTAGGATTATCTTAATATCCAAGGAAAGTGAATAAAATTTATGAATTCATTAAGAGCATGGGGAATGCACATTTTCTGTCAATACCACGAAAGTGAACAAAGTAAATATTTGTTTTATCAATGGGATATATGCACTATTTGAAGATTTCATTAATTACTAATGGTTCTTATGTTGTAAATACATTTCTGTATGAAAAATGGGGTAAGAGCATGGAACCAAACTAGTTCCTATACAATGAAAAATAATTATTTTCCTATGAGTAGATATATGCAATAATTTTATATTATTTGGACCAAGGAAGAATCTTAGGGTATACATTAAGCTACAAGTACTGACTTCAAGATATTGGGCCCTAAAATAAACATTAAGTAATCATAGGTCATACATAGGGCCCTGAAACAACACACATTTATTAATGAAATCTGTGAGGAGATGGATAAAGACATCCCATTGTTGCAACTGATCAAGGCTGTTCGGTAGTGGGGGTCCGAAGACCAAGGAGTTTATTTTTAATTTACACAAGCCTCTCTATTCTTATGACTAAGATCCAATCTACTGGGCCCTACGGAAAATGAATTGAAAATAGATTGATTTCACGTTTATTCCTGTAGGGAATAATGAGGAGATCCTATCGATTGAGTGGGCATATGGCCCCAATTTGGCTTTTTGTATTATACATATAACTCTATGGGAACTAACCATTGTTTGGAGACAAAAGGTAGACAATTGCATCATAAAATATTATATTAGAGATTAAAGAACATGCATAAGGCCTATGACATCATGTATGAACCAGATAGAGGATTTTCCTTATAAGGATGGGCACTAGTTGCCATCTCATGGTACACATATAAAAAATATATACTTAGATGCTATAAATAAATTTTGGTGTTCATGTCTTTTAAATGGGACCTTGAACCACAACAAATCCATAAGGGAGGAATATTTTACTTAAAATTGTGATATCAAAATATACTGAAGGATTTTTTGCATTAATTATGGGTCTATTGATCATGTTTTTTGGATGAAAATTAAGAAAACCTAACTTAAGATATTTCTTTGGTCCTGTGAGTTATGCATATGGCCCTAAATCACCACATAATGCTCATAGATAAAATTTGAAATGCATAACCTACTTAAAGACTTGAAAGGGTAAATAATGCATCTTCATATGTTAATAATATTATGCATTTCGTACTTTTAATTCTATGATGTACATGGTGATACTCATGAGGAAATATGACTACATTGTAAATTTTGACAAATATACAAAAATATATATTATAAAGCAATATGTGATTTATTCGTAAAATAATAATTTCATCGGTCTCTTTTAGCTATAAAGTGGAGTTGTTACTGTTTGGTTGTGCTATATTGTTTCCACGACTAACCGACGTAGTGAATCAAGGGGTTAGAGGGGGGGCAGAGCCCCCCCTTCATCAAACCGATTGCACAATGGGGGGATCGCAGGCGGGTTGTAGCCCCCCTTATTCTGTGAGTTTGAGGAGGGCAAGCAGCCCCCCTCTATGGGGTTCGGGGCAACAACCCAGAATTTTTTTTTGGACCCTGTATTAGGTTGGCCGGACCTACCTATGGTTTTTCGGTCCATGGTTCTGGATGTGATGGTTTTCATTCCATGGTATTGGATGCTTTGGCATGTATAAATATGTATTTTAACATTGAAAGGAACATAATGAAAAATCAAGCTGGTAGTCCTGGTTTTGGGATCCAGTGGAAAATCTCAGTGTATATGTTTTTTATGTGTTGCTCTCGCGTTGTTTATTTTTTGTTTTTTAGAATTCGTATGCAGGTAATTTCTGTACGGGGTTAAACTCTACATTTGGTATCAGAGCTATTTTGGTCTTCAAGGGGACGCCTTTGTTGCTGGGGGTTTTTGCATGGACCTGTGGTAGACCCTGTTTAGTGGGATATCTGCAAGATTGGCTCTAGTGGTGAAAGAATATGGCGAGTAGTGGAAAGGTAGAGATCAAGAAATTTAATGGTCATAGTTTTGAGTTGTGGAAACTCAAGATGGAGGATCTGTTGGTGGATAAATATCAGTGGATCGCGGTAGATTCAGGTACTAAACCAATGGGAGTGTCCAATGAAGAATGGAAGAAGTTGGATCAGAAGGAAAAGAGCACAATAATATTGTGTGTCTCAGATTTAGTATTGCTGAATGTATCAGGGAAAGCTACAGCTAAGGCTTTGTGGGAAAAGTTAGGGACTTTGTACCAATCTAAGTCTCTAGTGAATAAACTATTCCTACTAAAAAATCTATATAACCTGAGGATGAAAGATGGAGACTCGGTGATAGAGTATATCAATGCGTTTAATACTGTGGTAAGTCAATTATCATCTATTGATATCAAAATTTCAAATGAAGATAAGTGAATTAGTTTCTTTTCTTCTCTACCAGATATGTGGGATAGTTTGGTTATTCCAATAGGTAGCAATGAAACTACCTTGTAGGTTGATGAAATAGTCTCATCCTTGGTGACAAAGTAGATGAGATAGAGAAATATGGAGAGCTAGAGTGGTGGTGCCTTGTCTGTACAAGGACGGTCACAGAACAGAAACAAAAATAGGTCATCGAGTGGGAGATCTAAATCTTCGGGAAAAATTGTAAAGGTGATGTGCTAGAAATGTGGAAAGGAAGGGAACTACAAAAGGGACTGAAAATCCAAAGCTCCTGACAAAGGAAAGCGACCTGATGATGCATCTTCTGCAGATGCAGAAACCACCTCAGATGAAGGTGGGAATGTGTACTTGGCTTCTTCAAGTACACATGTAGATCATGAGGCATGGTTGATTGACTCAGCCACATCCTTTCACTTCACTCTCCATAGAGAGTGGTTTTGCGAGTATGAGAAATATGATGGTGGTGATGTCCTCTTAGTGGATGATAGGAAGGCTAGAAACATTGGCCGTGGAAAAGTAAAGTTGAAGTTGCAAGGTGGAAGGGTTGGAACACTTCCTAGTGTTTTGCATATTCCTGCATTAGCCAGAAATTTAATTTCTATAAGCAAGCTAGATGATGCAAGTGTAAAAATAGTGTTCGAGAAGGATACCTACAAGATGGTTCAGGGAGCACTGGTATTGATTTGGGGAGTTTGGACCGAACTCTATACAAGCTGAAAGGTAGCACTATTGTTGATGGGTGAAACAGTTTTGTGGTTCTTGAAAGTGGAGCAGAAAATCTAGTGGTCTCTGGAGAGAAGACCATGTTGTGGCATCAAAGGCTAGGACATATTGAAGAGAAGCGCCTTTGAATACTTCATGCTAAACGTATGCTAGAAGGTATGAGTAATAGCTCGCTGGATTTTGATTTCTATGAAAAGTGTGTATATGGGAAGCAGAATCGGGTGAGTTTCCCCTTTGGTGGTAAGAGGGCGAAACAAATATTAGAGCTTGTGCATAGTGATGTGTTTGGACCTGTGAAGGCTCCAACACTGGGTAATTCTATGTACTATGTATCATTTATATATGAATTTTCAAGGAATACATTAATATATTTCCTTAAGATGAAATCTGAATTCTTCGACAGGTTTAAAGTATTTAAGGCTCTACTGGAAAACTAGACAGAGAAGAAGATAAAGGACAGATAACGGTGGAGAGTTTTGCAATAAGGAATTTGAAGAATTCTATAAGAAGTGTGGTATAGAACGACATAAGACTATTCCATATACACCTCAACAAAATGGAGTTGCAGAAAGGATGAAGAAGATGTTGATGGAAAGGGCAAGAAGCATGCTCAATGGTGTCAGGTTAGGACAAGAATTATGGGCAGAGGCAGTGAAGACAACATGTTACCTATTCAATAGATCACCTTCATTAGAGTTGGAGGATAAGACTCCACAAGAGGTATGGACTGGTAAGAAACCCTCTCTTTCACATCTGAGGGCATTTGGATGTGATGCATATGTACATGTTCCAAAGGAGAAACGAATCAAGTTGGATAGTAAATCTGAAAGTGCATCTTTATTGGGTATAAGGATGGTTTAAAGGGTTATAAGCTTTGGAACCCAGTAACAAGGAAAGTTGTGTATAACTAAGATGTGGTGTTCAGAGAGGTGAAAGATATTATTTAACATGAATTCCAAGCAAAGGAACATGAGAATATAGAGTTTTAGCTTAAGGAGGAAGAATCAAACTCTACAAAAGAGGAGGAATTATAAGATGAAGAACCACAAACTCTGGGTGTGAGAAGATTAGTTCGAGAAAGAAGGCAGCTGGAAAGGTATAGTCCATCTACTTTCTATTCACATTTTTCTTTATTTTTACTAATGATGATCCCATAATTGTGAAGGAAGTAGTAGATTCAGAGGATGACAAACTCTGGAAAGAGGCCATGGTTGATGAAATGACATCTTTGCACAAAAATGACGCTTGGTACTTGTTGTGGTTTCCAGCTAGAAGGAAACCCATTGGTAGCAAATGGGTGTTTAAGAAGAAGACAATTGAAGAAGGAAAGGTGAAGAAATACAAAGCTCATTTGGAAGGAAAAGGTTATTCCCAGGTGCCGGGAATTGCTTTTGGTGATATTTTTTCTCCCGATGCTAAGGTAAATTCTACTATATTACTTTTATCTATTGCTGCTGCTTTTGATTTTGCGGTAGAACAGATGGATGTGAAGACAACATTTCTTCATGAGGATCTAGAGGAGGAAATATACATGAAGCAACCTGAAGGCTTTGCAGTGAAGGGTAAGAAGGAACTGGTATGAAAGTTGAAGAAGTCTTCCTATGGGTTAAAACAGTCACCAAGGATGTGGTATTAGAAATTTGATACACTTATACGGGGACTTGGCTTCACCAAAAGCAAAGCAGATCACTATTTGTATTTTAAATTTATCGGAGACCATGTTATTTATCTGGTCTTGTATGTGGATGATATGTTGCTGGATAGAAATGACAAAGAAATTATCCAGGATTTGAAGACCCAATTGTCCTCCAAATTCAACATGAAATATCTTGGTGTTGCGAACTATATTTTGGGCATGTAAATTAAAAGAGATCGCGCAAAGTGGAAGCTCTAGTTAAACTAGAGGAAGTATGTCAAGACAATATTGCAGAGGTTTAATATGCAGGATAGTAAACCAGTGAAGGTTTTTATTCCTGTAGGTGTAAAGTTATCTGTTGAACAATGTCCCAAGACACAGGAAGAGGAAGGGGATATGTACTATGTTCCATATGCAAGTGCAGTTGGTAGCCTAATGTATGTGATGGTTTGCACTAGACTAGACATTGAACATGCAATGGGAGTATTGAGCAGGTTTATGTCAAAACCAGGGAAGGAGAATTGGAGAGCAATGAAGTGGGTTCTTAGGTATTTGTGTGGCAATAGTGATTGTGGTTTGTGCTACCAAGGAAGACCAGGATTGGACAGAGTTTTGGATATTCGTGGCTTTGTTGATGCAAACTGGGTTGGAGATCTAGATTAGGGAAGATCTACAAGTGAGTATGTGTTCAACCTGTTTGAAGGTGCAGTTAGTTGGATGAGTAAGAAACAATTTGTAGTGGCACTATCAACTATAGAGGCAAAATACATGGCAGCCACTCATGCAGGCAAGGAAGTAGTTTGGTTGCAGAGATTGTGTTCAAGTATGGGGTTAGTACAGGGAGCTATAAGCATAGATTATGAGAACCAAAGTGCAACTTTCTTGGCAGAGAACCCTACTTATCATTCAAAGACAAAGCACATTGATGTTCAGTAACACTTTGTGAGGGATATGATAGAAGAGAAAAATGTGTTGCTAATAAAGTTAAACACATTGAAGAATATTGCGGATGCATTGACAAAATTTATGAGCTCTGAGAATTTCTTTTGGTGTAGAGAAACAATGGGTGTTTTAGAGCTAGTTAAATGACTAAGATCTTCTATGGACCCCTATGGAAAGAAAAGAACAAGTGGGAGAATTTTGGGTTGTGTTATATTCTTTCCACGACTAACCTACGTAGTGTACCGAGGGGTTAGAAAGGGACTAGAGCCCCCCCTTTGTTGTGCCAATTGCATAGGGGGGTGTCACAGGGGGGTTTGAAGGGGGCGGGTAGCCTTCCTATACGGTGTCCGGGGCAGTGGGCTGGGAAATTTTTTTTTGGACCCTATATTAGGTTGGGCATACCTACCCATGGCTTTTCGGTCCATGGTTTTGGACGCGATGGTTTTTTGTCCACGATTTTGGATGCGATGTTTTTCATTCCATGGTAATGGATGCTTTGGCATGTATAAATATGTATTGTAACATTGAAAGGAACATAATGAAAAATCAAGCTGGTAGTCTCGGTTTTGGGATCCAAGGGAAAATATCTATGTATCTATGTTCTATGTGTTATGCTCTCACATAGTTTATTTTCTGTGTTTTTAGAATTCGTATGCAGGTAATTTTTGTACGGGGTTAAAACATACAATTACGATAAATATTCATGATCTTATCATCTATTTATAATAATAATATTAAATAGCCATTTGAACATAGCAAAATTTATTTATTATACATAAAAAGTAAATTTTTATTGATTTCATCACATTACAAATAAGTAAATCAATCCTATATTGATACAATATCACTAGTACAACCATATTAATAAATATGTTTGATATACGTTGATAGGTGTATATCAATCATGTGCACAAAAACCATTATTAAATGTGGTTGATATATGTTGATAGGCATGCATAACCATTTGTTCATTTTTGCTGCTTGGATTCTTATTAAATTGAAAAATTTGCAAGTTATCATAACCTGTAGCATCAATTTTTAGAAATTTGTTTAAGTGGATGTCTAAAACCATTTCAAATATTATTGTTTTGGAGTCATATTCCTTCATTTCAATATTGTTGACAAGAATATCTTGTTGTAGCATATCAACAATGTCCCAAACAACACAAACTTGCAGATGAGTTTTAGTTTTCGTCATAGAATTGAGTTGTTCATGAGCACATGCACAAACCACCAAATGCTCTTGTTCATTCAAAAATTTCAAACACTTGTTTAAAATATTAGCATGCTTCAACCTATTGTTTGCGACCTTTGAAAGTAACAACATGTGAGCCAACCAATACTCAAGGATTCCAACAATTCCTAAAAAGGTAGCTATTATATCACCATGATTAGGAATATCATAATTATCATTTCCAAGAATTTTGCAATACATAGAAGGTTTAGGTGCAATAAATAAAAATATTTCATTGTTTATGTGATCATCTCGATAAAAATTGAGAACCTATTCTGAGATTTGTAAGACTAAAGTGGCTTCTCAAATAAGCATCTACAAGAACTCTAAACAAAATTTTCATGAAAGAATCTCCTTGTCATAAAAGTCTTGTTTTGATAGCAACCTCGAGTCTACATTTGTATCGATGTCTTTAGCTAGTTTTCCACTTATAATGTAGATGCAAGAGCTAGAGGATGGTAATGGTTTTGCATGGTATTTCTCACACAAAATAAATATTGCAAGGCCCCAAAGAAAAATAAAATCTTGTATTCCCAATTGAACCATGATGCAACTAGACGTGTTGGTATCCAGTGAATTTATTTCTTTGGTATTTTGGGTGTAAGGGTTTCCATGCCCAAACTTCATTAGGGTTGCATCCGAAGTGCTAGATTAAAGAATAATTGGTCTGACTCCATGTAGATATGGTGGCACAACTAATCCAATGGCTATTGTTTGAGTGCCATCTATAAATATTGTGTACTCCTTTGAGAGAACACACATTCGTAGAAGTGTATGATTTTGGAGAATTCCAATCCAACATTGTTCAAGGAGGGAGGGTCATTTGATAAAAATGGTACAAATACCTAATATTTTGTAATGTTAGGCCTACTCTTCATATATGAATATGTATATACCTTGACAACTGCGTGAAGTTCAAGAAGTCTGATTTTCACTTTACATCCAATATATTTTACAAATGAATGGTAATAGAGGCCTCCAGATGTTAACAATGGTGATGCAACCACATTTTTGGTTTGCCCTATTTAGCACATAGAGGAAACCAGTCTAGGATAGATTAGATTCCCTAGTCTCCAATGTTTTATGTATTGACCTTTTGAACACAGGGACAATAGTGCCATCAACATTTTGTACAGGCAAGCTGTCAACACTTGTAGGGGTTTCTGAGAGGGAGAATGTATTATTCCCTATAGAAAATGAGTGCTTTCCTTTTGTTTTTATCTCAAGCGCATCCTCTGCAATGAAGAATCAACTGACATACATGTATGGGTGTGAAACTAATACCAACGAGATCATGCTATCCAACTCCCCAAAAGACTTTGATGTCATATGAAAATGCATTGAGAAAGGCTAAAGCTACAATTTAAAATCTCTTATTATGGCTCTTTCCATATCTAACATGTTATGATATATGTCTCCTAGAGGAGATCCAACACTTTTGTCTTTGAAATATGATAAAAGTATGGTTCTTGATGATCCTTTTCACTTGCAAATCAAACTCTGTCACTTTCAGATTTTTGAATTCACGGTCATCAAGTTTTAGTCCAGAAAGGCACAACTGATAACCAATTTGAGGTATATACACAATTGACCCATGTTTGGGATTACTTGCTTGTCATTGGAGGCACTTTAGCTCAAAATTTGAAATCTCCTCATGCAAGCCCTTGTATATTTTCTTCAATTCATTCAAGTCTAGACAAACCTTGGATGAAATCATCATTCCATATTTGTTTCTCTTGCTTTGATTAGAGTCAAATATTCCATTTATCAATTCAAACTTCATAGATATGGACAAGCTCAATTGTAATGCATGTAAAGGCTTTTCTTAAGATATTCAAATTTAACATTCCTACATGCTCATGTTGTCTTTCTCAAATCTCTTCCTTTTATGTAAAATGGAACTCATACTCTTTGACATTATTGTCCAATCATACAATGTTGAGAGATAACCTGGATACTGAAATCACGAGTAGATGTGGAATATCTTTCACAAATTTCAAAGTGGTGTGCATGGATGGGATCATCTCACCACAATGATGGAGTAGTGGTATAGTGTTGAGGAAACCATTCAAAATGTTGAGATATAAAATAGGCCTTAAGAATCAAATCCTTAAAAGACATCCACCCCTGAAAATGACACACTTGTTAAACATGCCAAATAACAAAAATCCTTCCTTGGCTTTTTCAATGCCCATGGTGCTTGGATGCTTATCAAATTGAAAATTTTACAAAGCATCCTAACCTGTAACATTAATTTTCAGAAATTTGTTTAATGAGATCTTTTAAACCCCGCTAGATTTTATTGTTGTGGTGTCATATTCCTTCATTTCAATAGTGTTGACAAGCATCTCTTCTTGTAGCATAGAAAAAGGTCCCCAACTGCATGAACTTGCAAATCACCTTTAGTGTTCGTCATGGAGTTGAGTTGTTCATGAGCACATGCACAAACCACCAAATTCTCTTGTTCATTCTAAAATTTCAAACACTTGTTTAAAAGCTTAGCATGCTTCAACATATTGTTTGGGACCTTTGAAAGTAACAACCTATGATCCAACCAATACTGAATGCTTCCCACAATTCCTAAAACGATAGCTATTAGATCACCATGATTAGGAATTATTGATGGCGTCGGACTCGCCAACATTTAGCAGATCACCCTGGTATGAAGTCACAACTAGACCTCACACAGTTTGTTGTGGTAGTCCCAACAAGTATGATGCCACAGTTTCCATTATCTTAAATATTTTCCTCAACTCTTGCTTGTTAGCACAGTTGAGTTGTCTGCCTTGTCTTAGAGAAGTGAGTTTCGTGTGCCTGGTGATTGTAAGTGTCTCTTGTGTCAATGGTTCTTTCCTGTAGAGGGAAATTATGGGAGTGATTCCCTAGTTGGTTAGGAGAAGTCCCAAGTCTACTAGGAACACACAACACAACAAGACGTGCACAACTTCCGGTGGAGTAGTCCACACGAGTGCAACTGTTGTTACAACAAGTTTTACGTGAAACATCTATCTGATTTCCAGGAAGGTAGCCGCCACAGGCGAGAGAACGTTAACAACATATACAACACATTTTCATTAATAGATTATGTATTACAACAAGTGAAATAGTTCAAGTGTGAAACATAGGTTAAAGGAACATGCATCATAAGTGTTTAAGATTATTCTTACAACAGTTGCAATACATGTGTGAAAATGTGTTGGCCTGTTAGCAGGCTTCTAAAACAAGCGAAAGTTCCAAGACACATCATTACACCATACATCAATGACGACGTGAGAGGGTCATTGGAGCCACTAGTTACTCCTTAAAGAAAAGATTATAGACTCTCTTGACTATGTGGGAGGAGCTGAGGTGAAAATTCCTCTACATGTACAAATGAAGGGGTATTTATAGCCAAGGGTGAAACTAACTGTTGTGGTTGTTTGACTACCTCATGACTATTTGACTTCCATGACTTTTTGACTTTACATGACTCTTTGTACAACAAGTGGGTGTCTTGGACATCCACGTTACATTACATTGATAGACAGTATGGCCCACAGTAGATATGTGCATGACGTGACTGATGACATGACTCGACATGACAGTGTTTGTACATTTTTGTTTCTACTAGTGTGCATGTTGAGTTGCAGCACTACTAGGTGATGGATTTCCTCATGGTGTGTCATAGTTTCACCTCCACATGGAAAAGTTCACGAAGTCTTCGATGGTTTTTTGTTCACTTGATGTTGCTCTTGCACTTTTCTCCTTGTATGTTGTAAGGCTTGACAGGTTCGCCTGTTTAAGAAAGGTGCGTGCTCATCTATTCATTTGTCCATAAGCACATCTTGCATGTTTTCTCATCTATCTATCTATGAACACATATTTTCATGATCATCCATTTACGAGCACATCTCTCTACATGCATCATTTGTTCGTCAATTGGTGAGCCTATCCTTTTGCATGTGCTCCCCTTCATTCATCCTGTTCATTGTCGTGCCATGCTTGTTTGTGTACCTGTTCCTGTAGTCCCTCATGACGAGACAACATCAAATCCAAAAACCTCCTAGTCTACCATGATACATGATCATTTCAGATGTAGGTAACTGGGAGAGGTAACAAGGTTGCAAGGCAGGATGGAGGCTTTGGGTATTGTTGATGAAAACTGCATAGGACTCACTGGGTGATGAAGATGGGAAATTTGGATTGACAGTGACTATCTGTGAGGTCTGGCTCATCCAGAGGACAAAACTACATAATTCTTTAAGGGAATAGTCTAGGCTACAAGAAGGTTGGGCAAGAAAAATCTGTGCAGTTTCCAGAATGAGCATGCAATGGGGTTTGGCAGAAAAAACTGTGCAATTTTTTGGAGGAACATGCCTAGCTCCAGGGATGCCAGGTAGACAAAAATTGTGCAATTTTTTGGAGGACCGGGTTGGGAGATTGGCAGCCAAAACTATGCAATTCCTGGAGGGAACTCACAGTTGGCTACTGGGTCACTAGCAAAAAAAAATGTGCAATTCCTGAGGGAAATTGGCAGTTAGTTGTCGAGAGCTTGGATACAAAAATTGCGCAATTTGTAAAGGAAACTGGCAGTCTGCTGTAAGTAGATGTTGGCGAGATAAATTGCACTGATACTGGGAGGTCAGCCTATTGATCATCTCTGAACAATTTCTGAGCTTAGCGGACTGTTGGGCAGTAAAGGGCCTACTCATGAATACTGCGCAATTTTCTAGATGAGCAGTTTGTCGACTATAGGGAGTGATGGATGGAAAAATTGCCCAATTTTTTGAGAGAGACAGGGATGAGCATTGGCTATATGTATAACCTGTCTACAAAATTTTCTTAGTTAACAGAGTGGAAATGTTTGTAGCCTCTGAGGAATTTTTTACCCGAGTCAGTCCTAGGGTGGTTACTGGGTCAAACTCTCCTATTGACCAACGTGAAGACTAATTGATTTTCTTGCATGTACTGCAACCTGAAATGACTTTCTTGGTGCTCCTGTGTTGTTCTAGGTGACAGTCGATCAAGCCAATGATGGGGTGATGGTTCGACTATCAGAGTGGAGTTAAGTCATCATAACTTCAACAAAATTACTAAGTGTGTGAACGAGTGGAAGATGCATATGTGATCTTACAAAGACACACTTGCATGAATTGATAATGAGATGATTGAAACAATATAGACACATTTGTACAACATGACTAACTGACGGTGTAGGCGACAAGTGCGACACTTGTTACACTACAACAAAACCCTGTGATTAGCGTCCATTTTTTCTTCCTTTTTTGCGTCTAGAGCCCATTTATGGTGCTATTTGTGTCCATTTATAAAATATGGTGCAAAAATTGATGCAAAGTTTGCACCGAGGTTTTCACCAAGTCTTACACCAAGTTTAGCACCGGGTATTGCAATAGGTTTTGCATCAGGTTTTACACCAGGGTTTACACCAAGTTTTATGCCAAGTTTTGTGCCATCCTTTGCACCATGTTTTGCATCAAGTTTGGCACCTAATTTTGTTTCACCAACTTTTGTATCATTTATTGCATCCACTTTTTGCGCCTATGCTTGCATCAACTTTTTCATCATCTCTTGCATCCTCTTTTGCATCATTTTTAAATTACTTTTTGCATCCATTTTTACATCATTTTTTGCATCCCCTTTGCATCAAGATTTGCATCAGGTTTTGTGTCTCATATTGCATCTACTTTTGCATCTAATTTTGTTGCATCAACTTTTGCATCATATTTTTCATCCATTGTTGCACCCATGTTTATGTCCACTTTTGCATCCCTTTTTGCATCTTATTTTTCATCTTCATTTGCTTCTTTTTTTGCATCTATCATTACATCCACTTTTGTTGTGACACTATTTGTACCATGTTTTTACTTACTGCTGTACCCACATTTAGTTCCAATTTTGCATCCATCTTTGCATCCACTTTTGCATAAAAATATTGCATCTATTTTTGCATCCACTTTCGTGTTGGGTTTTGCATCTACTTCCATTGCATCCATATTTTTCATCCAATTTTGTTTATGTTGTTGCACCCATGTTTGCATCCACTTTTTCATCCCTTATTGCATCTTGTCTTGCATCCAAGTTTGCATATTGTTTTTGTGTTTTTTATTACATCCACTTTCTCATCCACTTCTGTTGTGCCATATCTTGTGCCTATCATTGAAACCCACATTTTCTTCCAATTTTCCATCCACATTTGCATCCTCTTTTGCGTCCAAGTTTGCATCAAATAATATTTCTGTTTTTTGCATCTACTTTTACATCCACTTCTGATGCGTCCAATTTTGAATCTAATTTTGTGTCCACTATTGCACCCATGTTTACATCCATTTTTTAATCCAATTTTGCCTCATTTTTGCATCCAAGTTTGTGTCTTTTTTTTTGTTCATTTTTTTATCCACATTTATTTCACAACAATTCATGCTAAGTTTTATGTCTACTATTACACCCATGTTTTCTTGCACTTTTTCATCCATGTTTGCACCCTATTTTGTGTCCAAGTTTGCATCGACTATTGCATCTACTTTTTCATCCACTTTTGTGTCAATTTTTCTGTCTTGTTTTGCATCTACTTATGTTGTATCCACTCTTCGTCCAATTTTACATCTAATGTTGCCCCCATTTGTTTTTTGAATTTTGCATCCATTTTCCAACACTCATATAATTTTTGCATTGATGATATTTCTTATGACATTAACAATTATGAACAACTGGTGGAAATGTCGATAATTATGACGATTATGATAGTAAAGATGATGACAATGACATGAATTGTGATTATTATGATAATCAAAATGATGATAAAGATGATGGGGGTTATAATGAAAATGATGATGATGACATGATGATGGCGATGCTAATGACCTTGGACAATCTTCCCAATTTTTAAATGTTGTCATGGTCATAATCATAATCATTATCTTTAGAGTTATCTTCCAAGTCATCATCACTTGATCATCATTATCATTATTTTCATCTTGGTCATCATCAACAACAATAATCGCATGAAGTTTACAATGAAGTTGACAACGATGATGATAGAAATTACTTTAATTATGATGATGGGGATGATGAAAATTATAATGATGATGATAATGGTAGTGGCAATGATGATCGTCGATCATCTCTAAAAAATAAAATTTTCATTTCTCTTGAATATATCATGTGTCCTAACAACCCTTTTTGAGCACTCGTAATATTTTTTGGGTTGATGATATTTCTTACGACACCTATAATTATGAACAATTGACAATAATTTCCATAATCATGATGATGATGATGATGATGATGATGATGATGACATGAATGGTGATTATGACGATAATGCAATGATAAGATTGATGGTGGTGATGATGATGATAATGAAGATGATGACACTCCCTCTAAACTAGGGAGATACTCATAATGAGACAAAAAAGTACTATCAAGTTGAAATATTCATATAAGAAGGGATCTGGATTAATAAGAATCAACAATGATTTAAATCATCATAACCAACATTGTCAAAATAGAAAGGTCTTGACTAACAATTTATACATCTCCATTATATCATAACACAATGTTGGGAGGCATAAATTTCGACACCACTACCTCTTTAGGCACTTACCACACTAGGATGTTCATCAAGAATGTCCTCACATGATCATTTCCTAATCCACTGTCATAATATTTGACACCAGGAAAAGTCGATCCTTATGATTATTCTTATCTTGGATTAATGTACTTGACTTATGGTGGTTAGTCCTAATCAAATCACAAATTCTCAAAGAATATTGGTCCAATCTATTTATCTAATCCACCATCCTCCCTATTGGTGTCTTTAGTAGGCTTACGACTATTAGTCTCAGCCATAGTACATGACAAATTGATAATATGGTGTCAATTCTCACTCCCTTTCAGCCAGGGAGGAGACATCCACAAGCATAAGCGTTTCTCAAGAATACCCATCATTTTCATAGGGAATAACATCATTAATTTTTTTCATCGCATGATGCCTTTATGATTAAGAATTCATAGATTTGTAGCAAAATATTTCCCCTTTTGTTATTTGTGATGAAATAAAATCAAAAAGTGAAAGCCAAAATCATTAAATATACACTATAATGATTTATCTAAGTCCAAACTCTAATGTTAAAGCGAAAATTTACGTAAATATTATATCTATGAGTTGTTCAAAACTTATGAAAACCTTATTCCCTAAGTCCTATATATAAGAAAAATCAAAATAAAGAAAAATAAGGCCCAATGAATGGTAACTCGTGTATTCACACCCTCTTTGGAAAACATATGAATATATACACTCCTAGTCACACTTGATCACATGTTTGTGATTGTTAAATCATGAAGTCATATTTTCCCCTTTCATTTTCACTTCATCCTTTAAGCACCTAATTGAGGATCTAGGGAATTTTTCTTCCCTAAGGGTTTCATGTCTACTCTTGGTTTACTTATGTCACACTACAGTCAATCATGTGACGGAGTGAAATGCTTAAGTTTGTGGAGTTATTAGAATAGTGTATTAAGTTAGTCACCAAACACACATGTATTACATGTCATTGATCCACATGTGTGGGTTGGAGACTCATTGCTTGAGAACTTTAATGGATACTACTTTAGGGCCTTGATGGTATATGTTACAAAATCTCTTGGTAAACATTGTGATTCATCCTTTCTATTCCTCGAGACACTTGATAATATTGAAGTTACTCCCAATAATCCACAGAAATGGGGAGTATAAATTACTTGTGCTGGAAATAGAATGAGAAATAGAGGTTTTCCATTTACAATATTGGAGTCATAGACATTGGATACATGGTAGTAGTCCTTGATGTCAATTAACTAAAATTATATTTTCATAATGCGAAAAGAGGTAAACATATTGGTAACCTTGATGTCCTGAACATTCCAAATAATAGACATTCCACCCAAGCATATCTAATCATCAATCGCTACTACTTGGAAATTCCTCCCCTATCTTCTAAGTACATGAGGTAGAACCTCACTTAATATTTTTATTTCTTATATCAACATTATTGATGGGTGCTTTGTGTAAAAAAAAAAAATTGGAGTATTTGTTTTCCTTTTCTATTGAGGTCCCTCATGTTCCATGAGACTATTTTCATGGAGAATTTACACAGAAAGGAAGTATAATGTCACTTAAAAAAACATGTTCCAATATTTAAGTTATTGGACAATGCCACTTCATGACTCCTATATTTCCTTAACTTGGGACTGAATGGTGAACTTGATAGCCTTAAGGGAAATTAACCAATGAAAATCTCAAAAAGAGGTGACTTTTGACTTTATCACATACAAGTTAATATACTAAAAAAAACATCCATAAAAATTTCATCAATCAATGAATCTTTAAAAAAAATATCCAAAACAATTTCATCAAGCAGTGAAGCATTACATTTAAAAATTACAATCTATAAACCTTTTGGGAACTTTTTGCTAAACCATGTTCAAAACCAACATATTTAATATTAATATTTAAAAATAATATCGAAAATAACACATTTTCATAAATTAAATAACATGTTATCAATCCTAAGAAATGTCACTAACATAAAACTAAAAATCATGCAACTAATGGGAGTGGCCACTCAAGGTCACCATAAGACAATTAATCTATTAAGACAGGGATTAATGGGGAAAGAAATCTACAAAGGACGAAGGCAAACCTATTTTAACTTTATTGTTTTATTAGGTGCAAGTTGAACATCTCAAGATATAATGAAGAGAAGAATTAATTTATTGCATTAAGAAAACCCAAGCACATTCTATAACTTAGCAAGGAAGAGATGTATAATACCCATCTCAGCGACACAACGCATGGCATTAAGTTAATTTTTTATATATAATTTAAACTTATATCGTAAAATCACAAATTTAGCATGAATTTATGTTTAAAATCTATTTTTATAAAAAGAAAATATAATTTTTGCTATAAAAAAAAATGAGAGACTAAATATTTTTTTTTAGAAAATAAAAGAATACTATACTAAGTATATATTAACAAAAAAAAATAAACTTAAGAAAATATTTGTTTTTAATTTAAAATATTTTTTTGAATTTTTTTAAACACTTCCCTCCATTCTAAGAAGCAAAAATAATAATAGACATAAGGACGGACCAAAAATATTCCTTTCCTTGGTAAGTGTTTCCCACCATTCATTCCACTCACTCGAGTTATTTCATAAAACAGAGATAAGTGTTATTTCACACTCTTTTGGCAAAGTCTATTGAGATTCTCTTATGATATATCTATTCCTTGATATATTGATCAAGTTTTGATTCCTTAGATATTAATTAGAGGAAAGAAAACATGAGTACTCTTAATTCCTAGTTCAATGCCTCTAATGGTGGACACAAGGCAAGGGAGGGGTTGCTATCGTGGTCATAACTCCAAGTTCATTGTCTCTGATGGTGGACGAGGCAAGGGAGGGGGTTGCAGTCGTGATCGTGGAGTTTTCTATTTTACATTATATTTAGAGAGTTCAAAGCAATTTGAATGGAATCATTATCGTCACTAGGTATAATGAATTAAGTGTGATAATGGGTAAAATGAAGTAATTATTTGTGAGTATTTGTTCTTGAAAGAACATAAGGATCCATCTTATTATAGAGAAAAGTACATGCATGAAAAACAACTGAATATTTCATGTGACATTCATATTGTATGCGACTTATTTTTTATTAAAAACAATTTACTTTTTCATGTGACCTTCTTTTTTTGTTAAAATTTCTTCTATTTCTAATCTGAATTACAATTATAATTTGAAATAAAGTTTCCAGTAAATATTAATTTACCAATTCTGCATGGAAATCATAAGAAACATTCACAATATAATATGAAGAACAAATGGGTAGCTACTTCATATGGATTAAAAAATGATTCTACTACTTTTTTTTCTACGAAAAAAAATCGAACTTTTTTATAGGGGTAAAAAAGTTACAAAGTAAATGAGTAAACATTCTGCAGAAACTGCGAGTGAAAGAACATTTTGTTCTTCAGGGAATGAAACCAGTAGCAACACTACAAGCTGGAAATAGACCCCTGTACCCGGCCTGAACAGCCAAAACCAAAGAAGGTGCAATCTGGAACAATCCTGGGGCTCCTTCCCATAGGAGAAAACACCTAAAAACGCCAACAAACGGGCAGAGAGAAAGGTCACGACGTGCTCTTACAAAAACAGAGCATACAGCAAAGAAGTGACACATTTTAATGTGCGCCCAGCAACAAAAATTCGCTCTTTTAGACAGAGCAGTCAGCTACAGGATGACTCATTTTTTATATGCGCCCAGAAATAATACGCTCTTTCAGAACAGAGCATTCATCAGAAGGATGACACAGGTTCATGATCTCAAAATCGAATGAGAACGCTGCTAAACTGGAGCAAAAGAATGACAAAAAACCATTAAGAGTCTGGAGGAATATCCGACACGCGGATCTGGCTCTGGATCTGTTCAGTTATCCTCCAAGAGCCCACAGCTTGAAGCAAACCAATTTTAGAAAGGTTGTCCGCTTCCTCATTCCTGTCCCTGTATATGTGCTGGATGGAAAAGACATTAAACAGCAATTTTAAGTTTTGGATTTCTTCTAATAGAGGCAGCAACATATAATGCTGGCATCTATATCTCCCAATGACCCAGTTAACAACATTCAGTGAATCTCCATAAATCTGAACAGCAAGGATATTTTTGTGAATGAGCCAGCACAACAGAACTTTTAAAGCAGAGAGTTCTGCAAAATTATTTGAACCCATCCCGAGTCCCACCGATGCTTTTAGCGAGTGAGAGGGACTAATGTGGATAATAATCCCAGCGCCAGTGATATTATTTTGGGCCGCCCCGTCAAAAAAAGCCCATGGGATCCCGTCTCTAATGTGAAGCTCCTTCTGAAGATCAGGTTTTGAGGGGTCATCCGGCTCAGGGATGTTGGCGAGGATGGTAGAGCTTTGGATCGCAATGACTGCCGAATTACAAGTGTAATCTTAGTTGGATCTCCAATATATCTTAAGCCATATTTTCATTTTATTTTTAGTACTATTAAATGTTATTATGTCCTAGCTCATTTTATTGTTAGCATTGTAATAAAAGTATGCATTTTGCTATAGAATTAGTACTAACATGTAATATTGTTTTTTTTCCCAGAACACTATAGGTAATGACGATGAAGATGATGATATAGACTATGTTTAGATTACATCATATATCAAAGATGATGATGATGAGGATGTCGATGGCATTGGTGATGATTATGTGGATGGTATTATCAGGATGGTCAGGATGATGATCATGGAAATGATCATGAGGATGAGCTTGGCTATGATTTTCGTGGTGCTAGCTAGCCATGTGTTATTTTTTATATTTAGTTGGATGTCTTAATATGGTAATCATACATTTGAATTTTATTTTATTTGAATAATGATGATGATACTATCGGTACTATCTTGTTACTTTGTGAATATGTTGAAAATTGTTTACAATTTTTTTATGAAGTATTATTGTGTATGATGAGATTCCTATTTTTTATGGATGTTGTGAATTTACCTTAGCATAATGATATCTATGAAACATTTCTATTTGGTAATCTTACATTGACTTTTAGTTGATTTGATTAAATATGATGATGATATTATCATTTTTATCTTGTTCTTTATGTATATATTGAAAATTATCAACATTACTTTGATGGAGAATTATTATGTATGATGATATTACTATCTTTTGATGGATGTTGTGAATTTACCTTAGAATAATGGTGTTCATGAAATATTTTGATATGATAATCACACATTTGAATCTTAGTTGATTTAATTAAGGACGATGAGGATATCATTAGTATTATCTTGTTACTTTATATATGTGTTGAAACCTGTCAATGCTTTTTTATGGAGAATGATTATGTATGATGACATTACTATTTTTGGATGTAATGTTGTGAATTTACCTTGGAATAATGATATCTGTGATAAATGTTGATTTAGTAGTAATATATGTATATTGAAAATTGTCAATGATGTTTTGATGGAGAATTGTTATATATGAGGATACTGCTATATTTTTTATGAATGTTGTCAATTACCCTTAAATTTGTTTACAAATACTAAGTTATGAATTTGAATTGTGATATATTCTTAGATGTGTTATACATGAAAAATACCTCCTCAATCATCTTGGAGGAGAATACTATGTTGTTGGTTGAAATACCCCTTTCTCCTAAACTATATAAGCCTATAACACAAGTTATGTACCATGAGGACCATGGTATCCTAGTCTATAACAAGTTGTCCCCTTCATCTAACTTTTGTTACCAAAATAATAACCACCTAAGAAAAAATTAAGAAACTAATAAAATAATGCTATGTAGACAATTTTTTAATATATCATTTTTATTATTCTTTTACCAAAATTACCCAAATAAATGTCACATTTATCAAAATAACTGTATATGTATTTTATATTTAAATTAATATATTAGCACAAGATTTAATAAAATTTAAATTAGAAAAACAAATTCAAAATTTAAAGGAAATTTAATTTTAAATTTAAATTACCCAAATAAACATCACTTTTATGAAAAATAACCATTTACATGTATTTTATATATTGAAATTAATTTATTAACACAAAATTTAAGAAAATTTAAATTTAAAAGGAAAATTTAAGATATAAATTTAAGTTAAATTTAAATAAATTTAAGTTACCCAAATAAATGCACTTTTATCAAAATAACCATATATTTATATTTTATATTTAAATTAATTTATCAATACAAGATTTAATAAAATAAATTAAGAAAGTAAACTTAAAATTTAAATTAAATTTAGGATTTAGGATTTTATATTTAAATTTATTTATTTAACAGGCCATGATTTACCCTTCATTAAAAATTTTCTATATATTCTATCTTTTATAGATTAAGATATTAAATTTATTTTTAATATTTAGTATAGTTTTGGGTCACTTGGGCAGCATTCACAGTTAAATTAGGTAAGTTATATTATTAAAAAAATTCCACTGCCTAGTCACACCTATATGTCTTCTAAATTTTAAAGGATTTTGATTGGCTTACACATTATGACATGGAAATTCAATGTTAACATTTTAAAATGAAAATTCCTCTAATGTGAGGAAAAAAGCTCGAGTTAACTAGAGTTTGACACTCTTGTTCACTTTCGGAATCTCATATGGTGGAATGTGATCTCTTTATCCTCACATTTAGATTTTTCCTAAAAAATAAAAGCATACAAAAGTGGGAAAGAGCCATAAAGCATGGGGAAACTTTTTCCTAAGCACAAAAGCATCTAAAAAGTGGAAAATGCCAATTTTATATGAGGAAACATTATTCACCCAAATTTTTTTGGCAAAATTGAACTAATGAGGAATTTGTGAAATCTTCATAGCCTTCACTTTCCTATATATTGGAGGCTTGGCCATTGAGGAAATGATGGGAATTCATGTATTGTCACCCTGATGAGATCTATCTTGAGAGGGAGAGTTTTGGAGCTAGGAGTTGGGGGAGGTGTTGTTGCAACTGTATCTGATGGTTGTAACTTTCCTCCAACTCCTTTATTAATATAGATTAGTCGTTCTTCCTTCCATATGCTACTATTCATTCTTTACTTATCCTATTTAACTAATGAATGTATGGGATCTTGGTTTACAGTTATTTATTCAGTAACATTTATATGTTTATGATAGTTTCAATTATCAAGATATTATGTTGTGAATTTTTCTTTGTTCTCTCTCTTGTGTGTAGGACCCAAATTTGGAGCTATCTAAGAGCGCTTCCCTGCTACATTAAAAACTCCGACAATACCTACATGCGAGGACTCACATGAATTCATTCTTCTTTTCTTAATCTATACTCTACATCTTGATCTACTAAGAATCTTGAGCCCTAGAACAACCTTTCTCTTAATCGGTCTATCTTAGGTTTCTAGGATAAATTGAGAGGGTTTTATGTTCATCTAACTGTGCATTAAATCCTACAGCAAAATGATATTTAGAAATTGTAATATATGTCACTATGTAATAAAATTAGTAAAATGGAAGTAAAAGTAAAACTCTAAACAAGAAGCCAAAAGTGGATATAGCCATCAATGCAAAATTGGGAGTAGAATTGGATGTTAAACTAGCCATCAAAACAAGATGCAAACAATGAGACAAAAAGGGTTTTAAAGTAGAATTAAAAAAGGGTGTAAAACTAGACACAAAGAAGGGAACAAAATAGGGCATACAAAAAGATACCAAATTGGGCACAAACAAGGATGTAAAAATGGACACCAAAATGAGGATGAAAATTGGGTGCAAAAAGGATGTAAGAAAAGACACAAAACAAAAGCAAAATGGGACTAAAAAAGGGTGAAACTAAGGATGCCAAAAATGATGCATAACTAGATGAAAATTCAGACTAAAATCTAGGTGCAAAATGAGATGAAAATGTGGACACAAAATGTGGTAGAAAAAAGGATGCAAATTTGGATGCCAAAAAGGATGCAAAATTAGACACCAAAAAGGGTGTAAAATTGGACATAAAAAATGGTGAAAATTTGGACATAAAAGTAGAAAAAATGGTGTGAAAATGGGCATAAAAATGGCTCAAATTTGGATGCAAAATGAGGTGCAACAAATGATTCAAAACTTGGTGCAAAAACAAATGCAAACATAGATGAAAAAAATGGCTCAAAATTGAACGTAACATTAGACACAAAATGAGATTCAAAGGTGGACGCAACAAATGGTCCAACATAGGGTGAAAATTTAGATGCTCAAAAGGATGCAAAATTGGATGCAAGAAATGTTGTTAAAAATGACGTTAAATTGGATGCAACAAATGATGCGTAATAGGATGCAAAAAAGGGAGACAAATGAAACGAAAAAGTGGATGAAAAAAATAGTGAAAAAATGGATGAAAAATTTGGCACCAAATTAGATTCAACATGTGGTGCAAAATTAGATGCAAAAAATGGTGTAAAAAAAGGTAGAAAAATTGATGCAAAAATAGATGTAAAAATAAGTACAAAATTAGAAGCAAAAAATGGCATAAGACTAGATGAAAACATTGGCACAAACTTGATGCAAAAAAGACACTAAATCAGATGCAAAAGATGGTGTAAAACTCGATACAAATTACGACACAAAAAAAAGAAGCAAAGAATGGCACAAAACAGGAAGCAAAAAGTAATGCAAAAATAGATGCAAAAAATGGCACAAAACTAGAAGCAAACCCTGTTGTAAAACCAAATGCAAATCTTGGTGCAAAATATGATGCAAAATATGGCATAAAAAAAGATGCAAAATTTGGCGCAAAAAAGGACGCTTTAAAAATTGTACAATAGAGCCAAATTTAGCGCCAAGCTGATCATCCCAATGGAGAGAAAAAATACACTAAAATCTGGTGCTAAATCTGGCATAAATTGCCTATTTTGTTGTAGTGCTAGGTGAATTCCAAGCGCTAACAAGACCCTCGACCTAATCTTGTAATGCTAAAAGAGTCTCGGCCATGTCAAGGTCGCGGAGGATGGCCCTCCCCACAACCTCTCCTGCCAGAGCGGTAGCTGGTTCTCTTTGGCGTACTGCTGGTCGAACTAGTCCAATGTCTGTATGAGCACATGAGTTTTGATTAGTCTTGGTCAAAGAAAGCATAAGAACATTATAAAAACAATAAACAGAGATATGGTCAGAAAATTTACCCATAGCACCCCACTGCTCACTAGCTGGCAACACCAAATCCGGGTCACCCTGGAAATCCATGCCAGCATATGGAAACTTGGCATAAACCATCTCCTGACGGTCGAACCACTCGAAGAAGGTATCAAAGAAAGAAATCTGGGGCTGGCCATCATTTTGGGACATGAGGTCAACCCATCTCTCTATCTGTGGCTCAATCGGCGGAGGTAAACCAAGTGAGATGTACTGCGGCTGCATCAGTGGGATCTTTTCCAAAGCGAAAGCGGTCAAAATAGAACCATAGCCAAAATTCTTGGATCTTCGTTGCTTTTCACCTTGGTCAGTTGTTCTTTCATCACAGAGAGTACTGCATCACACCAGTTGAACACCTTCGGTTCAAGACATTCCAAGGCGTACTGCATATAAGACCTGTTAGCTATGTGAAGAGCCGCACTACCAGCCAGTCTAGCAAAAGTGAACAGAATGGTCCTCAAGGGCCGGTCAGTGACATCTCGGATGTTGATATTGCCATCTGTACTTGGCTGAGATCCCTCTCTGCAGTGCCGGCAAATGTACTCTCTCACGGATTCGCCCCCGCGGGCAAAACCTGATAATGAGAGAGGGGTGCCATGCCTCGATAAACCGGTCAAAAAACAAATGTCCACGACAGTCAAGGGGATAGATTTTCCCCTGATCTGGAACACCTAGTTGGTAGGATCCCAGGCGCCGAGGAAATATTGCAACAAGTTGATTTGTTGCCTCATGCTAGAGATGCGGAAAAACTTCAGCAAGCCACAGTTCCGCAGTGCAGTTACCATACCCAGATCATGTAAAGCAACTGTGTCCTCTTCTTCATGCCCACGTTCTCACCATGTAACAACCATTTTGCTCCGATGAATCTCTTAAAAACAAACAAGAGAAGTGTCAGGGTCTTAATTTGGCAGAAACAGTCAAAAATTCCATGAGAAAACAGTGCAAAAATTTCCCACCTTGCGCCCATTGCACCCCAGCAGTGTACTGGGAGCAATGCATACTGACTGGCCAGTGACAAGACCAGTATGCATCGCACCTTTTGATATAGGAAGGGTGCGATGGGGCCAAGGCGAAGTGTTTAAAGCCCCAGAGGCTCAGCAAAGCAGGGAAACATGCTCA